>CM074303.1:5332647-5382647 GCA_037194245.1 Opsariichthys bidens
AAATCAAAAACGTACAGAGGACAATGTTGTCAAAATGATCCCCTTTCACACGGATCCGCTAAAATGACCAAAAACGCGGTATTATGCATGCCAGGTCACTTTGTATAGAAAGACCCGCACCAAATGCACCTGCCTATAGACTGAACAGGTAATACTCATATGCTTGCGTCACCATTTTCCTAGATCCACATTTTTGTTTTATACACGGCGATGCTAAGGGTATTATTTTCTAAAACTTGCACTTAGAAACCCGTTTTCAAAAGTTTGAATTTTGAGGCCCCCAAAACGTGGTTGTCATGTAAATGAACGGCCAAAACACATACAGTTTTTTCCGTTTTTAGTTGAAAAAGGAGTCGCGTTATCAGCCCCTTAGGCACAAATTTTACCCTTCAGCACAATGGTAACCAGTTTCCCAGTTTCCACTGCCCAAAATGGCAATAAATGTGTGTGTGTATATATATATATATATTTATTAATTAGATTATTAAATAATTAGATAATTTCTTTCAGTTAATAACCACATGCTGAGAGTCACGATGAAATTCCTGATGAAATTTCATTCTTGTATTGGCTCAGAATTTAAATCCATCATAAAAACTAGGGCTGTGCAATTAATCGCAATCGCAAAACAATCACGATTTGAGCACATGCAATTTCTAAATCGCACAAGTCTGCAATTTTATTTGTTAATTTATTTATATTTTAATTAAAAAACAAAAACAAAACAAAAAAACCTATCCTTCCCTTTTCTCTTCCTACTCTAGCTTTTGGTACTGAGCAATGTATGAAACTTGTATTGTGAGCACTTCCTGTGTTATTTGCCAATTCATGAAGAATCGCTTGTTTGTTTTCCTCACTTGTAAGTCGCTTTGGATAAAAGTGTCTGCTAAATGACTAAATGTAAATGTAATTCAGAATGTTTAAGATGTTAACCAATCAGAGCTCGCTCAGCACAAATGAGAACAAAGCAAAGCGGGAGAACAGAATAGGCAAACGGGAGGAAAAAAGAAAAAATATGGATGCAGTTCAGAATAAAAATGATTTGGTACCAAAGAGAAATTCAACATCAGTCGTTTGAGAGAATTTCGGATTCAAACACTGGACAAAAGACACCAGCTGCCAACTCGCACTTATTTCACACAAGTTGCTGTATGAGAAATGTAAGGCGGGCGTTGAATACGAGTTTAAGCAGGTGAAATAATCATAATTTATTTTATCTTGTCTGTTTTTAAGACACAAGTTTTTTTACAGTTTTGTTTATCAAGCAGTAAATACAGTTACTTCATTGTGAAACATTTTGTTATGTACTTCTTGTGCACTGAATACATTCAGAATGTTTGAAAAAGCAAAAAAAATTACCAAAATTGCAAAATAAATCGCAATTGCAATATTCATTAAAAAAAAATCGCAATGTGATTATTTTGTCCATATTGCACAGCCCTAATAAAAACAAATATAATCATGAAAAATCTTCACTGATGTTACTTGTTCCCATTACTGTTCATTATTTTTTAACATGATGCATTTCTATGTGAGCTGTCAGGGTGTATCGGTACAAGAAATGCTCAATAATGCAAAATGAATGAATACAATGTTGTTTTAACCACTGCGCAAGCTGAACTTCTCTGTGTGTGGAATGTAATTTAAAACTCTTCCCTGCAGGATGGTACTATGTTGTTTATATCGATGTACTTTGATGTTGCAAACACATCTGAAAAATAAAGACACAAGAGTGAGCTGTTGTCGGATAAGTGCACGATCCAATTTGTCTTAAACATGAGATGAGCTTTATATTAAGCAGTTTAAACTAAATCATAAACTTGCATGGTTTTCCATACATTTTACTCAGCTTACATCTTATATTTTACTGTTGCATACTTGCCTGTAAATGTTACAAATTCACGCAAGGGTATCATTTAACATAAAGAATTTATTTTAACCTAAAGAAAAATTCTAACCTAATATTTTGCCTACTTATTTTGCATCGAAAAGCACTTCAAATCTCTTCCTCCGGTTATACAACATCTCTATAAACTGCTGTGTTTATTGCTGCCGGTTACAGCAATATTGAGACTTTTTTATTTTATTATTATTATTATTTTTTTTTATTATTATATTATTATTATTTTTTATTTAGAGACAGTTTGTTCATTAAACCACTATATAGTAATAATAATAATTAAAAAATATAAATAAATTCAAATTGACTGCATGGCGACACTGTACTTTTGTTGAGAAATAATTATGTTTTTCGCCAGACTTTGGGTACACTCAAGTTTTTTGAAAAGTGGTTAGAGGTTGGAAGAAATTGCTCTCATAATTTGTACAAAAGTTTAGTGACTTAGATCAGGTTAACTTATCCTCATGAATATATCCTCAGGGTCTGAAGGATGAGGTGCATATGGAAGAGGAGACTCTTCAGACAGTCAAGGCTTTGTGCCATAACACACAGGAGACCATGGAGAAGCTGGAAGAGAGGAAGACACAGCTAAAGGAAGAGCTGAAGATGATCTATGACCTCCAGAAACAGGAGAGGGAAGTGGTAAGCACATTTTTAAATGATTTCGGAAGAAATGTTCCTGTTTAAAGGGATATTAAATACTCAGGCTCCATTTGTATCTGTATCCTACTGTCAGTTACCACAGAAAGTCATTTTTACTCACCCGTCAAATCATGTTCATTGGCAATCTACAGCACGTGTCAAGCTCCTGGAGAGCCACTGTCCTGTAGATTTTAGCTCCAGCCAACTCCAACAAATTTGCCTGGAAGTTTTTACATCTCCCAAAGACCTTGATTATCTGGATCAGTTGTGTTTAATTAGGGTTGGAACTAAATTCTGCAGAACAGTGGCCCTCCAGGAGCTGAGTTTGACGTCCGGATTACAGGTAGCCATTGCAGTGAAACCAAGAGGGTTGTGATGTCAGCTTTTCTTGGTTGATTAAAGACAAGGCACATTACAGTGTTCTGAATCATCGGCAGAGTCATGCTGGCTGGAAGGCCAGCCAAAAGAGCACTGCAGTATTCCAATCTTAAAATTCTAAGTGCTTGGATAAATACGATGCTTAGTGTAACCATCTAAGGAAGATTTAGGCGTTTTTGTTAATGTTGCGCCTAATGCAAATATTCTAAGTTTTCTGAAGCTATATGATTAGAGATTGAACGATTACACAATTGATTACACATTTAATACACTTTTCTAATGGGGACATCTGGTGGGTCTCTAATAATATACAAATGGTATTACACTACAGTTCACTGGTAAAGTTATTTAATGCATTCTTATTTACATTTACACCTTCAGCAAGTGCTTTTATCCAAAGCGACTTTCAAAAGAGGAACAAAAGCAATTAGAGAGCCAACAATATTTGTTATATACAATGTGAGGTTTATTAGACAACTAGTTTATGTGGCAAACTAGAGAAGAGGTGAAATGCTACTTAGAAATTGATTTGTGTCTGTTTGTGTGTGTGTGTTTGTGTGTTTAAGTGCACTGATTTATGGGTGGGGGTGGTTAATTGTTTGCAGAAGAAGTGTGTCTTCAGCTGTTTGTTAAAAGATGTGATGGTCTCAGGAGTTCAGGTGGAGGTTCGCAGCTCTTTCCACCCAAGAGGAGCAGAGAGGGTGAAGGCTTTGGAGAGTAACTGTGCCTTATTGTGAATAGGGTTGGGTATCAGCTGAATTTTAGTATTTACAATTCCAGTTCCGTTTCTGCTTATAGTTTCCGATTCTTATTGATTCCCAGTTTCGATTGCAATATTGTAAAAAAAAAAAAAAAGTCAAACATTCAGATGTCAAACATATTTATTCTGTTTTTTTGTGGGTTTTTTTGCAAAACATTCTGTTGCAGCTGAATACCATGAACAAAAATCAGCAGCCTAAAGAACTAATAAACTAGACTAACTAATACAAATTTCAAACATTATTTCAAACACTATTAAAGACATTTACATGCATTGTAAGACAGTAATACAATAAGAACAAATAAGAAAATTCGCTGTGGCACAAATAAATACAACTGAACAAAGCTCAGAAATTGAAATCAGATGTAAAATAACACTAGATAGTTTTCTTTTTATACATAAAATATAGATTAATACTTATTAAAATTACAAAATGTATTCAGTCAAGATCAGTGATTTTCTGTGATTTTCTTTTTCTTTTGTTCTTTGATTAACAGTAATGACAGAGCAGATTTATTAGGCTGCTGTCACTTTAAGACTGAACACACAGATCCAATATACGTTACTCATTCACTGACCATAGCTGGTGGGAGGGGGAATATACTTGTAGGAGTGAATTGAGGTGAGGAGGTGCTGTTCCAGTGGTAGTTCTGAAAGGCAGTGGCAAAACCTTAAATTTGATTCTGGCCACAACTGGAAGCCAGTGGCGTGAATTAAGAATGGGTGTGACATGGGTTCTCTTTGGCTGATTGAAAACCAGACATACTGGCACATTCTGGATCATCTGCAGCGGTTTAGTCACCAGCCACCAGGTTTAGCAGACCTGCCAGTAGAGCATTGCAGTAGTCCATTTTTGGAAATGACAAGAACTTAGATGAGAAGCTTAACCACATATTCTGATAGGAAGATTCCTATCAGAATAGGGAAAATCAGATAGGTCTTATTTTCCTGATGTTACAATGATTGCATGAATGGTCCATTGCTGAAATGTGAGTAGAAAATCGGGGTGGCCATCAAATATTTACCCCAAGATTATTTCTGTTGTGGTTGGAGTTAGTGTTGTAGACCCCAGGTTCACAGTAATGTAATGGCAGTAATGGCTAGTCAACTGAAAGGTTTGCAGTGATTACAAGCAGCTCCATCTTCACAAGGAAGAGCTAGAGATGATGCATCTTCTTCCAATCAAGGGGTTTCCAAACCTGCTTCTGGAGGGCCAGCAGAGTTTAGATCTAGCCCTAATTAAATACACCGGAACCAGCTAATCAAGGTCTTTAGAATCTCTAGAAACTTCCAGACTGGTGTGTTAGAGCTAATCTCTGCAGGAAAGTGACAGTGCAAAATAATACACTGACAAGAACACTCAACATAAGGTTCTCTAAATTCAAACAAAAATAGCATGATTTTTAACTGCCAAAATCAAGGGCACAATTTATGGAACATTCCCTTAGATTCCATTTAGGGTGTGTTCACACTCACAGTTAGTTCGATTCACTTGGTTCGTTTGGTTCATACCCAAAAAGAAAATGATACATTTAGTCTGAACTGAAATGTAATGACCAACAACATGACTATGGCGACAAAAAACTAAATGCACTTGCATTCAGGATCGCACCTTGTGACATCACATCCTAATTTTGGTTTGTTTAGATGTCTTTGGTCCATGTTGCATTCATATTTCAGTTAAACCACAGCAGAGTTCTCTTGGGAGCAAACCTTTTTCAGGGTTTTTGGTCCACTTATTTGGTGCACACCAAGGTTTGGATAACAGCGTTCACTATTATTCCAATGAGCAATCTAACAGAGGAATCATTTGGAGTTAATTTTAATCGAACCGAATCTGCCTAATGTAAACACAACCTTAGATGCATCTGCTTAAGTCTATAGAAAGCAAAGAGCATCACAGGTTTCAATGAACAATGCTTCAAGACAATTTTGAGTATATATGAGTGAAACATTACAAATCAAATCTGGGCCCAAAAACACAAAGGGCCCAAACTACAACCAACTAGGCTGACCAAGAAAGGAGCACTGAATCAAAACGAAACACCCACTGGACAGTGCACACAAGGGTAATATACAAGTCTTATAATAATAAATAATAAATAAGTTCTGTCATGATACTCTAGATGGTGCAGGCTGACAGGTCAATTTGATAGCGATCACGTCGTTATTTACATAGTGCAGCTGATTGGTTGCTGTGCATTAGCAGCCAATGAGCTGTGACTCTTCATTCAAATATTGGTTGAGTTTGATCTTTCAGAAAGCATCTGAAATCAGCATCTAAGATAAAGTGAACACTTTTTAAATGCATATCATTCATTTCTAAATGAGCAATCATAACAGTGTAAACTAAGTATTATGTTTAACAGTATATGGAGTGATTTACTAGGCATATAAGCTGCAGTGTAATGCAATTGTGTTTATGCGGCAATTGGTCTATTGCTGTGAGGATACGCTATCTAAGCTACGGATGTGAGAAAAGGTAAAAGTGTAATGAGCTTTGTGCTTTCAACAGGCTTACCATTTTTACCTGCATAACTTTAATGATGCATTCATTTATTTCCAAGAGAAAAGTTTTCATTGGCTATGCTTAATGTGTGCGGTTGATTTCAACTGTATGCAGCGTCAGGATCATGCCAATCATACATTAAATGATTTAATTATAATATTAAAATAGCTCATGAAGGTTGTCACTCTGTGGATAAACTAAATATTGATTGGCCCCATGGGAAGTAGTTAACTAGTAAACTGGATGAGCACTTCCTGCAGTCTAGATCACAACCTCCATGTCAGGGCTTACCATTCTTTCCCGATTTGCATAGCAGGTTATTTCTTAGCCGTCATTTGTTTCAGGATACCAAAATCAATGTAAACTAAACACCTAAATTTGGTCTCAAGAGGCTGATTCCCCTAGCAGATTTTCTCAAAGCATGGAAAGGTCTCAACATATCTCAGTGGGTCCTGCATACTGTAGAAAAAGGGTACAGACTACAGTTCTGGTCTCTCCCCCCGAAATTCAACGAGGTGCTCTGGACTTCCATAGACCAAGAGCAGGGTCAGTTGTTGGAAGAGGAAGTTCACTCTATTTTCGCGAAGGAGCCCATAGAACTTTGAACACCTCAGAACACCTTTTGGCCTCTTGCACATGAAACCCCTGCCGTGGTGGATGAAAACCAAGGGGTTTTCCCCGAGGGTAAATCCGTACCATACGATCTGGGTTACCCGCAGATGCCTTTGTTCTCTGGTGATATGGAAAAAGCCTTGGTTTCTGTCCCAAGGCCCTGTTTTGGGAGCACGTGTTGTCAGTAAATCATCTCGACAGATGCATCCATAGGCTGTGGCGAGGTCATAGATGGCCAGTTTGCAAGGGGTACATGGATAGACCATCATCTTTCGTGGCACATAAATTGCCTGAGGAGCCTCCTCCCAGACCACAGGGGCCACCAAGTTCTAGTTCGTTCAGACAACACGTCAGTGGTCACCTATGTAAATCATTGGGGGCTCTGAGGTTGCGTCCTCTTTGCAGACTGGCACACCAGATCCTCCTGTGGTCCCAGGGGAAACTGTTGTCTCTCAGAGTAATTTATGTCCCCAGGGACCAGAATTTGGGAGCAGACATCCTGTCGAGGCAGGTACCCTGAGGTGATGGAGTCGATATGGGAGAGGTTTGGCCCAGTGGAAGTGGATCTATTCACATCTCATGAGATGACTCACTGTCCACTGTGGTTCTCTCTCACACTTCCTGCTCCCATAGGGCAGGACACTATGGTGCAGATGTGGCCTAGGCTACGTCTTTACGCATTTCCGCCGATCGTTCTGCTCCAGGGACTTCTAGAGAGACATCGTGTCACCCTGGCAAGCCCTCTGTGGGAGATTCCTATCAGGATCAACCTGCTTTCCCAGGTCAGGGGCACAATATATCACCCCCATCCAGAGCTGTGGAGACTATGGGTCTGGCACCTGAGCGGGCCCAGTACCTAGAGGCTGGTCTCTCAGCCAGAGTGGTCAAGACTACAGTATAGTCAACTCTAGAGCTTGGTCTTACACCCTAGACCTGGCTACCTACCTAAGGTGCCCTCTAATGTGGCTAGGACTGCCATTCTTAAGCCCTTCTATCTTTCACCGTATGTGTTGGCAGAAGAAGAGAGACTTCATTTTTTCTGCCCTCTTCGGGCCTTAAAGTTGTATGTTCAGATGTCTTCTCACAGGAGGAAGTCAGACCAGCTGTTAGTAAGTTTCGGGTTGCCCACAATACACAATACTATACAATACATAGTATTTAATAACCATGGTTTTAATAATATTGTACTAACTGTAACTAGTATGATTTTGATTGCTATGGTTTTACTGTAAATACCATGTTAAAACTATGATTAAGTATTGTTAATTTTTGTAGGTTAGGGTAGGGGTTTGGTGGAGTTTCTAATGTATGCCCAATACAATGTACACATGCACATGGAAATAACACAGTAAAAATATTGCAGTTATGGCCCCATACTGAATATCAGTTACTGGAATTGGATACATACAGTCTACCATTATTTACACGTAGTTTGTGGTACATCACTAAAATAATAGTCACTGAAATATTGTCTCTTATATTTTAGGCGCCATCATCTGTTTCTTTATTTTACTTTGTGTTTGTCTATATCTGTGTGTGCAGCTGCAGTCCCTGCAGGAGGAGCAGCAGGAGTTGGAGCAAACAGTACAGCAGTATGATACGGAGCTGTGTGCTGCGGCTGAAGATCTCTTGCAGCTCCAGCGGGAAGTGGCATATGCCAAAGCACATGCAGAAAGCCTGCATGAACAGATCTCTCCACTGCAGGACGTATTCGAGGAGATTGTACAGGTCACTATTCAGTCAACATGTTCTTAATCTTATTCTCTTATTCATATTTTGGTACCAGTTCAAATAGACACTTCACATATTTAATTTATTAAGTGAAATTATACGTTACTATACAGTTTTATAAATTTAGAATCTAGCTTTACTACATCTCTTTTCTACATCTAGCCTGTGAACCGAATATAAACAGGAACACAGTATATAAGCACAGTCTTTAGGAATGGAATGAGAAAACAATCCATGCAAACTTGGTTTTACTATAGTTCTATTGTTCTATAGTTTCATTACACAGTAACAGTGGGCTCCCGTTCTCCCGTAATCCACTTTATTTTTTTACTGGCACTTTTCTATTCATACTGTTTTAATCCCTAATTTCTTTGATCGGACCTCTCATTTACCCTTCTATGCTTTTGCACCTCTTAAAAAACATTGGGGATGAGCCTGAAGTCAAATGCAAATTTTCGCAAAGACACAGATAATGGCTTCAAAACAAATAAGAAATTCAATATACTTCAATATGGAATTCAATATACTTATTGAATTGAATATTAATTCAATATACTTCAAAGATCAGTATACTTCAGACACAGTCAGTACTTGTGTTTGCCGGAATCACAGGCAAGCCATGGTAAATAGCATAATATTATACATAAACCTCTAATTTCTCTCTATACACAATAACGAGTGTGTGAAGTGAATGAGCGTAAATTCTATAAATGAAATGAGCGCAAATTTATAGGCTCCATGCGAAATCAGATCTTGCCAAGAGTAAAATCAAGATACTGAATCATAACATTTTCTATATTTGATGTCTATATAAATGTTTTAAACCTTGTACGATATGATACATGTTATGTTTCTCTCTCTTCCAGAGCCGACATTTGTATCCTTTACAATTTGTTCTGAGGCCGTATTCACGAAACATCTTAAGGCTTAAAGTTGCTCCTGACTTGCCGATTTAAAATAATTCTTAAATATAATGGCCGTCAGTCCTAAATTTAGGACTCCTAAATTTTTGCTCTAAGAGTATCTCACAAAGCATTTTAGCTCTAAAACTAGCTCCTAAATCTTTCAAAAGGATTTATTTATTTATTTTATTTTTTGAATAGGTTAAAAAGAAGCTGGGTGAGCTGGTTGCTGGCCTCATAACAGGTGAAAGTGCAATGACTGAGATGACAGAAGATGCTCATTGTGTGGTTCTGGACCAGGAGATGGTAAGAAAATTGGATGTTGTAGAAAGCGAGTGTGATCATGTCAACCGTGAGAAGATCGTGTCTAAACTGGAAGCAGAGGAAGTGGATAATGTTGAGCAAGAGAGCACAGCAGAGGAGCTTGATAAAATGCAGCATTCCATGGAGAACTTGGTATGTCCATTAGCTTTCATTTGAATATGTAATATCCCCCTAATTATGTAGAGGTTTATTTAGCTCATGATCTGTTGTCAATCACAGAAGAGCAGTGGCTCATCGTCTTTCACTGAGATCACATTGACAGAGGTCAAAGAGGAGGATGTTATGTTCAGATCAACCACACCACAGGTAGGACACACATACACTGTGTTACTGAGCCTGTGCCTGTTGTTTTGCGTTGTTGTGCGATAATTTTTACTTTTTGCAATTTATTTTAATAATAATATTTAGATTTGTTGATTGCCTTAAACTGCAGTCTGCATTCATACAATGTAAGTCATTTTCATTTCTATAGCACCTTTCTAGAGCAAACATCACAAAGTTCTTTACATCCAAACATAAAAAAGAAAACAAAATAAGAGTGATAGACATTAAAAAATACATTAAGATGAAAAACAATTTAGATAAAAGTGAGTTTAAACAAGTGAATCTTTAGCTGCTTTATAAAAGTATCCACAGTACAGATCTTAGATCCAAAGGGAGAGCATCCCACAATTTGGTCGCAACAATCTCAAAGGTATTTTAGTCTTTGGTCTAGACTCTAGAGCGAAGGATAGCTAGCAAGACCTGTTCAGAGGATCTCAGATTCCTGCAGGAATTATAAGGTTGCAACGACACAATGTAAACAGGAGCTTGACCATGCAGGGCTCTAAACACTATCATAAGAATTTAAATTTAATTCTAAATTTAACTGGGAGCCAATGCAAAGAAATTAAAATTGGTGTTACATGTGATTTCTTTGATGTTCACACTTGTAGTTCGGTTGGTTTGGTTCGTTTGGTCTGGACCAAAAGTCCTGGTCCGCTTAGCGTTCACACAGGCATTTTTAACAGCGAACCTTAAGTTACCGAACCAAAGGCATAGAGATACGGTCACAACCTGATTGGTCGGGTTTCATGACGTATATTTCGCGACGGAGCTCGCTCACGAACATTCAAAACAATGCTGTGCACTGGATTAAACACAATCATTTTATGCGTGTATATATTCTTTATTTTTACCAGCTGAGAACTCACGAAGAGCTCATAAAATGTTCAAAACATTCAAAACAACACCAGGATTTCCTCCGTTGTATGCAGAAACAAATATTGATGAGGCACTTCACCTCCTCGTTACTCCACGTTTCCCTTCGACTCATTTTAGATACACCGATCTTTCCGCGTCGTCAAATCAGCTGACTTGTAGCGTCGCATCTTGAGGCATCACGTCCTGTTTTTGGTTCGTTTACATGTCTTTGGTCCGTGTTGCGTTCATATATCAATCGAACCGCACCAGAGTTCGCTTGGAAGCGTTCACATATGTTCAAACGAACCGCACTAACTGAGCAATCGCACCAGGGTTCGTTTTAATCGAACCAAACATGACAAGTGTGAACGCACCCTAAGTTAAAAGCTTGGTGGCAGCATTTTGAACCAGGCTGAATTTCTAAGACAAGTAAAAAGAGAATTACAATCATCAAGGTGGGAGGAAATGCACACATGTATAATAATCTCCATCTCTACTGTAACCAGTATTGGCCTCAGTTTAGCCATGTTTCTCAACTGATAAAAACAAGTACGAACCAGAGAATTAACATGCTGGTAAAGACTCAAGGCCTGTTCCATAGAAATACCTAAATTACAAAAGTTATTATAATTATAATTATTTGCCATCCAATCTTTTGGCCAATTTTGGCTTAAAAGAAATATATAATTAAATATCATCTGCATAACGATGATAACAAATACCCTTAAATTTATTTATTAATTGCATATGAGGCAGCAAATATAGTGCAATAGCAATGGGGCCAAAACAGAACTTTGGGGAACACCACAGGACAGAGATGTTTTTGTTGAGGCATAATTTTAAACTCTGGCTGAAAAAGACCTGTCTGGTATGAAGAGAACCTCTTCAAGGCTGTTCCAGAGATGCCAACATCTGAGCCTCTCAACTATACAGTGATCATCAGTATCAGTGATGCACCAGTAAGATCTAAAAGAACCAGCATTAATAAATCATTTAAAACTCTTAAGGAGAGCCGTTTCAGTAGAATGCAACCGACGGAAAAAAGCCAGAAATTTGTCGAACACATTATAATCATCTAGGCAAAGATGGACCAAGATTTGTTTTCTTGAACGGCAGCTTGTTTGAAATATATTGGAACATAACCAGATGTCAAATAGTTATTAATTATAGAAAGTATACAAGGAACAATGGCGTCAATAATGGTGCATTTACTTTGGACCACTTCCCATTGTCTTTTTTCTTCCCCTGGCTTCACGCCTCCGTGCTTTATTCCTTCAATGAGGAGGAGCACAAGAGGGCAGACTAGCCTTCTGGCCCTGAGCCTGAGACGGGCCAGACACCCTCATGGGCTGAGGTGTGAACCTAGACTGGCGCTGGACCGGCCTGACCTGCTGCTGCATATGCTCTACCATTAAGGTGCAAGGTGACACGCAGCAGTTTTGATAGATATAGCCAGCATCTCTTCGATCAGAGAAATCGATGCATACCCATATTCCCTCAATATCACATTGATTCTCTTGAGTGTGATGAATGTGGGCTGAATATGGCTTTCCCCAAGATCTCTCCATAAAGATCTGGAAGAAAGGGAATTCTCGTACAAGCTGAACGGTTATGTCCCGAGAGGAAACGTTCATCAAGGTGGCTATGAGGGAGCTTGCACTTCCATGGCAGATATCTCGCTGTAGAGTGGGACATAACTTCCAATAACTCGTCATATGTGGGGCAGACAGGCTGAGAGCGCTCGGAAATATCATCAATCTCATCAGCCTCATCCTGCTCATGATGGGTCGAAGCCAGGAAAGCGCTCGCTGCCGGATAAGATGACATGAGAGACAACACATTATCACTATCTGGCAGCTCGCTCTCGTTAGCCACAGATGAATGAGAAAAATTCATACCTTTCTTGAATTCATCCACGAGCTTCATCTGTGAGCCCCAATGACCTCAGTCTCCTTCTTGTCTCAGCCGCAGCAGGGCCTTAACTGTGAGGCACAGATGGCTGTCCCGTTTCCCTCAAGAGAAGGTTCAGATGAGAGCGAAGCTGGCAAACAGCCCCCATGAGGACTGAGCGTGCATGCTCCTTACCCACGCACATAATCTATATATCGTGTGTGTTGTCAGACACAGAGGAACACACTGTCTAAAAGACTATTGCTAGCCATAATCGCCTTGTTTAGACAAACGTTCAAAGAAACCTGAAGACGAGAAAGAGCAATATATTCATAAAAGTTTCTTAGCTTGTTTTGCCTGGAGCTAGAAGGCAAAAAAAAAAGTTCTCTTTTTCAAAAGGGAACTCACGCTGCATCCCCTAGGAGTTGCTATGGGGAATGCCTCTGGCATTCCCAGTGTCTGAAGCATGAGTCTAAACACGACAATGAACTTGACATTGGTAGCCGGCAAGCCTCTGACGTCATCACTGAGGGGTCGCATCCACACTAAAACCAAACTTTAAAAAAATATATATATTTTTTTATTTATCAATAGTAAAACTGAACTATATATATATATATATATATATATATATATATATATATATATATATATATTCGGTCCTTGACACTCAATAGCTTATGGTTTCTCTCTTCAAACAGTCTGACTCTTCTGATATGGAGAAAGAAGACTTTGAGATTATTCAACCCAGTCAGGCAACAAACAGACGGTTTGACTTCTTCCATCCAAACCCCTTCACTGATGGTGAGTGATTGTTATGGCGCGATTGCGTTTGGATTGTACATTTACATGTGTCTCAAAACCTATTTATCCAATAATTTCCAGGTGACGTATTTGGAGAAGAACATTTTCCAAAGGTTGATGTGACAGGTTGGTAACTTTCTGTTTAAAACATTACCCTATTATTCCTGTGATGATGTATACACATTTTTGAAAATTTTCAGTAAGATTTTTCAAGCTGCACAATAACTAAAATGCATCAGTAAGGGATTCGTCTTCCAATGCTACCAACTACTAATTTAAGTAGTTAATATAGTTACACTGCAGTTACTTAAATACAATCATTTTTCACCATTAAGAAATCCACAACACTGCTTTTGAAATCTCTAACACTGCTTTTGTGGGGTAGTCCCACATTGCAGTTTTAAAGGTAAACATCTGTAATGCATGTGTATATGTAATGATTCATACATTTAGGGCATAAAAGTTTATTCAAAACAAACTGGGTACAGACAGGAATTAAGGCTGGGCGATCTGACAATTTTTTATCGTGATCAAACTTGAAGACGTCCACAATCTACTTTTCAAGTGAATCATAGAGATCGTGATCAATCTGTTGATTGTCCAAATTATATCATGTGTCTCTATCATGTGTCTTTCATGCATGGTGACGCATTTGAAAAACAATTCAGCAGCAGTAGGGCTGTGTGTTGATTTTTTAGTTTCGATTTTTGCTTCCAACAATTATGAAAACATTATAATCAAGATAAAACACGGATCTATGAATTTTCTAATTTTTTCTACTAATGTTACACAAACATGTTCCCATTCACCGTCTGAGTCTAACAAGTAGTTTTAATAAGAATCAATGTATATTTAAGTTTAACTCATGATTTAATTACTATTTTGACAGCTTGATTGTTTAATGCAATAATGTACTTTAAATAGGCTTGTTCCAGTCTGGATATTCTCGATAGTACATCTCAAAATTGGGAAGATTGTGATTCAGATTGTGGAACGCGATTGTTTGTTATAAGAATTTGAATGTGAATAAGAATGTGAAATTTTGTCAAGATCGCCCACCCTTAACAAGAATATAAGAGCCCAAATGATGAGCAAGAATGAGACAAGTCATGACATTGACACTGCAAACATGCAAATAAAAATGTTCCCCTAGAGGTTTACAGATGTACCATGCAAAACTCTGAAACAGTGTGAAACCTGAATTCCCAGGATTAATTGGTAACCCAGGGAAAAGAGTTTCCGTTAACCCATGGCTTTAGAAATACCCAAGGTTAACTATTTTATTCTGCATAGGCATATTTACACAAGAGCAAGTTTGATTGTCACCATACAGTTGAACATAGAAATCACAAAAACATATTGAAAAATATGGCAAAAGTTACACTTCTTTGAAAATAAAGCACTGCTACACAGAAATTCACTAATTACAGAGTACAAGAGAGAGTCAATCCATTCTAAGACAGTTACTAATATGGTGCTGTTTTTCTCAGAGCAATTACCAAGGGACCCGTTTAAAGGCACAGACCCTTTTGCCTCTGACACTCTCCTGGTTAACATGTCAGAGGAAAAGCATTGTCAGGATGACTTCATCACTGCAGAGAACAGTCTTCCAGAAAATGTACACTATCCTCTTCAGCCTGCTGGAAAAGACTATGGTACCTTTAATACTACCATCAACATGCCACTTGGTGCTGATTTCAAACAGTCCACTGGAAACCTTGATTATGGTGTCTCCATGTCCAATGAAAGTAGGAGTCTCGAATGTTGCAGTGACGCTAGTTTTGGTATACAAAGAAATGCCACACAAGACCAAAATCATGATGCTGTGACACCAGATCTATCAAAAGAAGCTCAGTTCAATGAAGAGTGTGTCTTTGAATCTGGCTCTAGTCACAGTTCTACGGTGTTTAATTCTTTTGATGCCGATTCCAGTATGTTTGCTGAAGCTGAAGAGGAGGAGGACAGGGTTGAAGTTCGGGAAGAATCCAGTTTTATTAAAAGAGCTAACTCACTGTGTGGTCTACAGAGAATCATTGCAGGGTCTTATACTGGGTTTCCTCTAAGTCCCTGTGACCCTGAGCCTCTCCCAGGCATAAGTGATATTAATAAGATTTTTGAACATCATATTCTCACTTCTGAACAAAATGCTGTGAATGAAAAAGATTGTTGCCAATCCGAACTAGGAAATACTGAGAGTTTCTCCACCGATCATAGGCTTAATAGTCCAGGTCATCTGTCTGAACAGTTGCATGATATAAATAGTAATGCCCCTACTTTTCCTTCCATTAGTGCTTCTCAGCCCTCTGCTTTAGATGTAAATGATTATAAATATGGAGATATGTTCTTTTTCACTGTGAGATTAGATCCCGGTAGCCCTGAACTACACAATCAGAGTCCAGTTTGTCTGGAGCCCAGTGAATTAAAGAAAGATGAATCCCATGACCAGTTGCCTTGGAAGGATACTGCATTGAGCCCTGAATTCAATGATATTGATGAATTTGAACGTTGCAGTCCAAAGCCTGAAGACACAGAACAACACAGCCAGATTACTAACGACCAGAACAATTTTGAGAAAGTGGAGCAGGAGATCTCGACAAACAGTGACCCTTCTAAATGTAATGAAATGTTAGGGTCTGATTCTGAGAGGGTGGATTTAGATATTCCATGTCTTACATTTGAGGATTCAAGCTCTTTCCAAAGCCTGCATAATTCAGAGTGGAATGACCAATGGAAGGCGAATCCCGCCGCAGCTGAACATGTTCCTGAATTGTCACTCTTGGATACAGAAAGTAGTACACCAACTTCTACAGTTCAAGATCTTTTTTGTCTGCTCGATAAGACAGATGCATCAGCTACTGATCAGGTTTTTGTCTGTGAGCCACTCAGCCTTGAATCCAGTAGTTCACAACAGCACAAACTGTCTTGCTCTGAGACCTTGGCGATGAGTAAATTGGAACTCCAGTATTTTGACCCATTCAGTCCCATTCCCGCTGAGCCAGTCGAATGTGTATCTGAATTAGAAGAAATGAACACTGTTGTTCAAGAAGCTCCAAGACTAGATTCTGGTTATCATGAAGTTGATACTCCCACCCCTTTTAGTCCAGAACCTATTTACAAAAGCAAATGTAGCATTGAACTTCAAGCCCATGGTTTGGAAACCAGTAAGCAGAGTGACTCTGAAATCCATGTCCCTGATCCATTTAGTCCTGAATCAGTTGATACAGGGATATTTGACTCAGAAACAGAAAACTGTGAGTCTGGTAATATGATTACGAAGTGTCACCTCTTCAGTCCTCAACAAGTTTACACAGATTCAAATAATGCAGAGGACAAGCAGATATCTTTCATCAATACTGTGTCCTGTGATATGCTAAGTGATCATCTCAGTGGATCCGAACTTGATGATTGTTACCCCTTTGGCTCTTGCCCTTCTAATGAAGAGAGCTATGCTTATAGTAGTGACGAAAATGTAATCACTGGACCCATTCGAGATGGATCTGATGTTTCTGGAGAATTCAAACCTAGCTCCGTGGTGTCAAATGCTAGCAATTCTAATCAAGTAATCCACAGAGATTCTGTGTGGAATAGCTCTGAAGTGAACCTTCCCAACCCTGAGGTGTTTGACCCAACGAAAAACAACATTTTTGATTTCAATACCGATTTTGGCTCATTTGAGCCCAACATAAGCCAAGAAGCTGAAGAGGCTACACATTGTGCTGGAAAAGTTATAAAAAAGGGTGACCTTGCTGAAATTGACTATTTCTGTTCTGAGCTCAGTAAAATGGTATCCTCAAGTTCATCTGATTCTGTTCAACAAAGCGTTGCTGAGATGTTATTTGGTTCGGATCCGAACACCTCAAGCTTCTACCCCTGGGATTTTGAAAAGCAGCAACACAGTTGTTAGTTTTCACTCACCATGTGCTTTAATCAATCTAATGAAATCACAGTTGCATTTACATCTGACATTACCATTGTTATATCCAGTCAGTCCATTAAAAAAAAACATTAATTGTCTAATTGTAAACGTTTGTAAATGTGAAAATGTCTAAACTTGGACTGCAAATTGTCAGTCAATCTCGTGTCTCACTTTGTAGCTACATTTGTAATTACAGTTTAGTTACAGTTATGTAGTGTTTCCATTCTATTATTTATTTGTTTATTTATTTATTTTCAAATGCCAGTTATAGCCAAATACTAACTGCTGATATGTAGCATAATAAATATGTAATATTTTAAACCTCCTCTGCTGGACTTTGGAGCTATGTCCATTCAACACGAATTTCCCATGGCATGCTTTAAACAATAAATAAATTTAAAAAAAATTCATCATTCATTCAGATTTTAAATAATGTTAGTTTAGAATATTCTCAGTTAGTGCACAACACTGTCTACTCAGCATTTGGAAGAAATAGTATTACAATGTAGTGCAATCTAATGTACCTTGTATGTGTACAGTAAAATAACATTTATCATTAAAATAATTCAGTAAATCAACAGATGTGGGACAAAAGTTCCCTTTCGAATGAAACTTCGACGCTGCATCATTACGTTTGACGCATGTTTGGGAATGTCTTCAGTGTGAACCGGTGTTTGAGTTACATGTTAAGATGCGCCAATCCTATTGGTGCTCAAACAAAGTCAAGTGACCCTACATAGTACATGATGTGTCTATAAAATGCTTCACTAATATGGCGTCACCAGTTTCTTTGTCTTCAGAGGCCTCTGTCTGGGATAATTTTTGCCACCGTTAAGCAAAACCAAAGCAGAACCTCCCTTCCTTTCCCGACTCCCATAAGGAGATCACAAAAACTTGGAAATCCCCATTTTCCACCCATGTTCACAACCCTACAATGTTAGATTATGCAGTTATCGTGTGGTTGGATAAGCTCGGGTAGAAGCTAATGCCACGAGTTGAGGAGACACCAGCGAGCTATCTCACTCCCACTTCAGAGATCATCTCTAAAGAAGCTGGCCTTGTCTTCCAGGGCATGACATATTATATTGGCCTTGGTTGGCTATGTAAGCCTATGAAGCAGCAGGTCAGGCTGGTGGTTCCCTGCACACTAAAGATGTGCCCGAATACCTTATTTGGAAAGGCACGAATAATGGCTTCAAAACAAATATCACATTTTTCTGGATAACAGGCGAGAGGAATAGCATTTCACGATACATAAACTGCTGAAATCCCTACACAATAATAAGTGTGAAGAGAACGAGTGTAAACAATATAAATGAAATGAGCTCAGCGTAATTGCAAATCAAATAGCCACGTTGTGCATTCATGCGCTTCTCAGAAATCAGTTTGCAAAGAGTAATATCAACTAAAACACTAGGCATCATACACATTTTCTCCTGCTTGATCTGTCTTGAAATGTTTTATACCTTGTACGATATACTTTATCAATGAAATAAGGACAGCGTTATTGTAAATCAAATTGCAGTCTTGCTGTTGCGTGTCTCCCAGAAATCAGAGCTTTGAGAGTTATACTACTTGATATGTTTATTTAAATGTTTTAAAGCTTCTATCATATATTTTTCGGCCTCTCTCTCTCTCTCTCTCTCGGAGCCAGCAAGCATATATGTATTCTTTAAAATTTGGTCAGATTTGCATTTGTATATAATTAAGTAAAAACAATTTAATTTCTCTTTTTTCTAAGTATTTTATATATAGTTGTCTTATTTGAGGTTGTGGATGACTGTCCTGCTTTACTTCCACACAAAGGTAAAAACATTTAGTATTATTGTTTTAATTAGAAGATATTTAAAATTATAATTAAAAAGGATCTTTTTATGAGTTATACAAGCCATATTTTAACAATGAAAACTAAGGGAACAGAATTACATTTAAAATGAGCTTCTCATGTAATTTCTCGAAATTACGGTTCAGAACCACAACCATTTATCCAATTATTTTGAGGTTGTTACAGATACAAATATTGGCTCCGCTGCACACCCCTGCTGCAGACCATGGTGGTGTAACAGGCCTGCCAGAATGACCTGCTGACGGAGTTGGACACCGGCCAGAGCCTTTGCCCTGACACTGTTAAGAACTTTGCAGAGCCACAGACCTGTCTCTTCAGACTATCAAACAGACAGCCCAATCCATCTGCCATTTTATGGTAGCTACGAAGAGGAACCTGTGGCTGAATTTGTCAGGGATTAGAGAGAGAAAGCGTTCTTGTGGGATGCCCCTGTCTTGCCTTGACCTTTTTGGCGACGCGCTCAACACAGTTGTCAATAGGTTTTAGGCAGCAAAGAGGTCATCGGAAGCATTGCAGCAGTTTATCCCTTGTTGAGTCCAACAGCCTATGGCCTCTACCTCCCATCCCGAGTCAACCTCTAGGAGGGAGGAGCAGAAAGCTAGTGTGGCGTCCAGTGTTCCCCCTCACAAGGACTGGGAGTTTGGACACTGTCCCAGCCATCTGGGGACTGTCTCTGTCATTGTGGCCCTGGCGGCTAAGAAAAATAAGTCCTGATGCTAGGGCTATCAAAGTGAGCCTCTTTAGGGGAGAGGACTTACTAGTACTAAATCATTCCTCCTCTCTCTCCCAACACTTTCTGGGAACCGTTCCGCCAACCCGACAGGGTTTCTGCCCCGTCTCCACTCATAAATATAGCTCATAAATAGTCATTTTCAGGGTTGGCTCCCCTCAAGGGAAGATTATGAAACTGATTCCCCTGTCAGAGAGTTTGGCAGCATGGAAACTTCTACCAAACATCTCTCCCTGGGTTCTGCGAATTATAGAAAAAGGATACAGAGTGCAGTTCAAGTCTCGAGCTTGTTTCAAAATGAAAATTCATTAAAAGTCATGAATCACTCACCCTCATGTTGTTCCACACCCGTCCACACCCACTGGACAAAAGTTTCAAGAGGGATTCAAAAGCTTGTGTGCTACTCATCCAGGTAACAGGTGAATTAAGACACACAACAGCACAGGTGAGAATATATACCACACAAAACAAGCCAGAGCCAAAGATGGCTTCATTATAGCAGGGCTGCAAGCGCATAAGATACTCAGCATCTGGTGATGTCTATGAGTCGCAGACTTCAAGCGGTCAAAAAATATGCAACAAGGTACTTAACGTAACTACTTTAATTTACATAATGTTGCTTTGTGCTAAACATTATGGTGATCCTGCTGAATGTAGAAATCAAAATGTATGAAAATATTCCTTAATAAAACATGAGAATGTGCACTTTAACTACTTGAGTTGTTTTGTATTGTCCTCTCTCTGTGTTGCAGTGGTGGTTTGATATCCAAAATAGTCAAAACCTTCATTCTTCATTCATTCTACTCTGTGCCTCACACAGAACTACTGTATACTGAGAGTGTAAATGCAGCATGATCATTTTGACTACTTTGGTACTGCCTTTTGACATTGTAGTAACTCATTATGTAATAACAAAGCATAATGTAAACCTGCTCATAAAGTAATACATCATATAATACACAAATATTACATTATTATTGTAATAAAATTTTCTTAATGTAATAATTTTCTCAAAACGTAAAACGCTAATAATCTAATAACAATTTTTACATTTACGTTATAAACTCACCAAAAATATAGCTTTTAAAACATAAAAATATTAGCATTTCCTTATGGTACATTTTAAAAATTCTAAATACAGTCTCAATTCATGCTCAAATATTCAAATATTTATTGTTAATATTATTATTGTTGTATTTTTATTAAACAAAGCATTGGCTTTTTTTGTTAAAAATTTAAATCCAGTCTTAACTGCAAATCCACCAGATTACTACTACTACTACTACTTATATACATAAGATATACATACTATTAAATGACAAACAGTGTTAAATATCAACACTGTATAAAAATGTAAAAAATAAATAAATAAAAAACTCAGTAAAATTAAAGCGGTAAGCTGTCTACAAAACTGTGTTTTTGTGATTTATGAGGACACAATTTTGTGCAATAGCATGGGTATTACACTGGTATTACAACTTAAACATCCAACTTTATGAGTCCTCATATTTAAAATAGCTTTAAAACTTACTAAACAATGTTTTATAAAAAATGTAAGTATTCAAGTTTGGGAGGAGCACATTCAGATAATCAACCTAATTGCCCATATTAATACATCATCTTGTAGTAATCTACCTCTATCCCACTACAGTTTTCCAGCATTCCTCCACCACCCCAACTCCTCACTCTAAAATATTTCCTATCCCAACCAGGGATGGGGGGAGTACTCTGGGATCGGGCCAAACCCAGGATGAACTCGTGATATATTTGAGTAAGTTGAAACCTAAAGCTCACATTTAAATGTGTAATTAGGCAAATTTCTCTCAAAAAAATCCTGTTGTCACCGGCCCCCAATGAATTCTGGTGTAGGCAAGGCTGCAAAGAATCCATCTGTTGTATCCTTCATTGCACCAGGAAACAACGAACACATTTGGAGGCTGGATTTGAAGGAGCTTTTGAATTGGGACAGCCTTCTTTGCGCCGATGTGACACAATTGCCCTTCGAATACGGGCTTTGAAAGATGAAGCCTCTGAATTAGGATGCAGATTTTTGCCCCATTTTGCAGTCTGGAGAAGTCGACAATTGTTACCAAGCGTCTGCGCCAGTCTGCAGAATTTTTGCAATTGGAGTTGAATGAATTCACAGATAAAGGATTTTAAAATATGTTCAGATTTTAAAAGTCATGTGATGTATTCCAGGCTTCATTGATTTGTTTAGTTATTTATCTAATTATTTTCTTTATTTGTTTAGTGAAATTGGGAAAATTGCACATTAATAAAACATTTCTGTAAATGCACCAGAATTAGCTGAAGACTATTTTTCATCTGTAGTCCCTGGACAGAATGTTAAAAGTCACCCTAGAAAGAAATATGTGGTTAAAAATATGTGCTAATATAAATAAATACATAACACAATTGATAAAACCATCTTATCAACAAAACAACTAAGTGAACGAATACAAAACAATATCAGGACAGCAAGCAAGTATAGATTCTAATGTTGATAGGGCTGAGAACTAGTGAACTATTTCTTTACCTGAACTCTAAATATTTCATATGTATCTAGTTATCTTATAGTTGAAATAGCATTGCATTCTCATGCAGCTTTAACAGAGAAACCAGACTGACGTCTGATTGGTATAATACAATCTCCCCTTGACGCAGCTCTTGGTGAGGTGTTCTAATGGTAACTAACTGACTAATAATCTTATACATCAGGAATACATTTGCATATTTAATACTGTTTTCCCAACTCAGCAGATTATATTTTTTTAATATTGAACAATGATGAAATTGTAACAGTTTCTCATCGAGAACTTTAAGTGTACATTTGTATAAAGATTCTAATGGTTTTCTGAGAGATAATGGGAGAAACAACCATAGAGTGCATAAACATCTTAGCTGCCTCTAATGACATACAATCTCTAGTAAGCCTAAAATTATAAAGATTAAACTTAACCTGCCTACAAACCTTTTTTACCTGAGCTCTGAATGTAAATTTAGAATCAATCAAGAGTCCAGGGTATTTATATTGAGCCTCACCGCTGACAAAAACATCTGGCTCGTTACTGATACATACATACATACTGTTTTAGACACATTTAGTTGTAAACAATTTTCCTGTAACCATACAGATACATTAACCATATAATTTGTAAGTTCATTAAAAACTATTGCCATGTACATAAATTACATTATGACCTGCATACATTTGTATATTAGTGACAGGATCTCCTGTAAGCTACTCTTTGGAACATTATGCATACCTGTCTACTCATCATAATCATGTGAAGAGGTGTATGTCCTCTCTACTATCATATTCCTGTCACCCTGCTGAAGGAAAGGAGACTCAGTTAGTTTGTATTCATCTGCTCATCATTATTCTGACAGTGCCATTACTTACCTACTTTTTGTTTAATTCTTCACTGTCAATAAATACCCTGTTTGGGTTTAACCAAATCTCTGTCTCCGCGTCTGGTCTTCCCTGACAATTACATATCTGTTCCTTTTTAAAAACTGTACATATTTTGTAGAAATGATTAGTGTCTTTTTACCTATGCATTACTCTCTTCTCAAACCTCACATATTTTTGCACAAATCAGTTGGTCTATAAGGTAGTGACTCTGGCTGTCATTTCACAGTTGAAAAAGAAATGGAAGTGATAGATCAACAACAACAGAAGAAACTTGCGAGTTTGCATGTATTGATCGCATACACTATCAAATGGAAAATACTTTAGCCTGTCCATAAACCCACATTTGTGATCTTGGCCACTTGAGAGCACATGTACGCAAGCAGGGAATGAATGTCTGTCCCAGGTCTGAAAAATGCTAAAGTTCATTGTATGTTTTGGATCCTGGTTGCTGGTGTGCGGCTCCCAGTATGCGGTGGGAGTGCCAACTACACCATCTCAATGTAGGGAACAGCACATTCCAGGGCCCAGTTTATGGCTGGGTCCCTCTGTGTCCGTAACAGTGGACAAAGGTTTGCTACATTTTGATTGGATCTTGGTGGACTAACACAAACAAATTGTCAAATTGTCACAAACCATGAAATGAAGTTGCTAGGACAACATCCAGACACCTCTTAGAGGGCAAGAAGAAGACATCGGGTACCAAACCCAGGAAGGATAGGACTTTGGAAGGATAGGTCCACATGCAGTTTCTGCCCTTCATCCATCAGAGACTAATTCTTAAGGCTGGCCAGTGACTGCCATAAAAATTCCCCAGGACCTCATCAGCAGTGGGTGAAACAAAGAGAGATCACAGTGAACCCTCCCAATCCATTCATAACCATGTTTAAAATAGATGTAAACTACACACAAGCATTTTCATACTTATTCAGGGAAATATTTATTTAGAAAATTGCCTAAAGTGAGAAATGCATCGGTAAACTTTAAAGACACTTTAAAAACTTCCAACTGTGTGCTTATTCAATTGAGTTCCACAGGGGATTGTTGGCTGGGCCACACTGTGTGTACCCTCTGATGCCAGCAGCCAATCGCAGCACTCGAATGGAGGGCGGAGAATGGAGAAATTGCAATCTCCTCCTCATCGGAAAGGGATAAAGGTACTCTTTCAACCTTTTTCTGAGTCGGTCCTGAAAGGGGATAGACATTAACAGATACACACTGAGTCTCAGGCCTGTGAAGGTGAGACAACAGATACGCTGTCACATTCTGAACCTCTGGATCTTCCAGAGACCTCCCAGACTGTGAGGAAAGAGACATTAACTAGCATTACGTTCAGCGAGAGAGTAACGACTACAGAGAGACAATAGCGGATTAACCAAGTTCTGAGTGTCTGTCCCAGAGAGACAGAAGAAACACAGAGACATTTGCAACAAGGTTAAGCTCAGGAGAACATACCTTCACTTCAAGGTATCTTCATCTGCATGTTCCAGATTAAGGACCTTCTGCACCTACGCCAGGGCCTCATCTGCGTGTTCCAGATTCTAGGACCCTTTGGTGCTCTAGGAGATCAGCATCTCACATAGCTTCATCTTCAAGGCTATTGAAACAGATTCCGGCTCCTCTCGAAATTAACAAAATAATCTTTTGTTTATTTGTTTGGTGCATAAGGTTCTCCACCTTATTATTTTCAGAAAAACAGTTTATCTTTATATTAGATGATGGAACTCTTCAGTAGACACACACAACTTAATCATATTTTATGTATCTTATGGACTTTATTCCTTTATCATTCATGGTATTCATTTAATAGTTGTGTTAGTTATTATCATGTTAAAAAGAAATAAACATAAGAATCAAACTTTTGTTGGTCACAGAGCTTATTTTCTGCAGTAATGTTGAAGCCAATGAAAAAATCCTTTTTTCATGGAAACCAAAGTAATAGTTTACAGGTTGGCATGCAGAAATACATCCCGTATTATATGTCATCTAAGTACAGCCAAATGCAAAGACCACAAGTGTGGTTCTCCAACACTGCCAACTTGATAACAAAACATGGCTATCCTTTCTGACGGACAGAATTTCTAGATTTCTGACAGAATTCAAGTCAAGTCTCCTTTATTTTTATAGCACTTTCTACAAAAGAAATTGTTTCAAGGCAGCTTCACAGTGACAAACAGGAAAGTATCATGCTTGATAATGCAAACTTCATCAAACATCAAATTCATTCATCAACATTCAGTTCAGTTCAATGACTGTCTAAAGTTCATTATGAAACAAGTTCAGCTATATGAGCAGCTCTACAGAAGACAATACTGTCGTTATTCACTTTAAGTCAGTTCAATGTTGATTCAAATCAGATCGATACCAGAGTCGATGTTGCAAACTTTATCAGTTTTGAAAAATAATCGATTTAGCTATAAAACAGAAGACAATAGGCTCAGTTTTGTTCTCATCCGGTAGTGTCCGTGCAGTTAATCAGTAATATTATTGGATATTAAGGGTCCCTAACTAAGCAAGCCAGAAACGACAGAGGCAAAGAACCCAAACACCACAAGAAATGAAGAAAAAAAAACCTGATGTAGTGGATGAGATATTTTGTGTGAAATATCTCTTGATATTATGGTAACAAGTTTTTGTGCATTTGCAAAAAACAGATCTGAAGAAAATCAGAAATGTGCAACATCATAGTTTTATTGTTTACAATATCATGGTGTATACAGTAACTTTATCAGCATTATAGGACTCTGTATTCAGTGGGACCAGCCACTCTATGGCTTATACATTCCATGGAAGGTGACTGGACTGATGATTTCCACTTCTGCCCTTGCAACCTCAGATAGGTCCTTGGCATTCAAGATCAGGCAAAATGTTGGTCTCTGGGCTCCAGGCGCCACCACGATTGTCATTAGGATACCTGTTGAGCAACAAAGCATTACAAAATACACACTCGACAAGACAATATTTGGCAATATGCCCAGTCTCACCCACCATCATCCTCATCCACTGCATCCGGGTTCTGGATAAACAGCGGCTCTGAAGGGTATGCGTCTGGCTCCTGCCATACCCAGGTCTCCTTAGTCCTCACATTCAGCTTGCAAATCTATGAATCATCAAAGACAGCCTAAAAAGCACATTCTTCAACACTTTCTATAAAATACTGAACAGGTGATATGTGATTATTCATACCCTGTCAGGGACAAAGTGGTTGAGGCCCAGTCCATAGGCAAACGTGTAATTCTTTCCGTTGTTCATTTTGTAGTTGATCTGAGGAAACTCGAAAGCTGTGAGATTCAAAAACATGATAAAGCATGTCATTAAATGTATTAGAGAAATGGAGTTAGACCTTAAAGAAAAGGTAGTGAAAGTTGCCAAAACAACTAAAAATACCTTGTCGTGGACCAGAGAAAAGCACCTCAGGCTCAAGCCAAATGGTCCCATCAATACGCATTGTAGCTGTGGCTGTGGTGTACGGCAGAGAGATCAGATTTTTGCCCTGCTCCTCCTATAAGAAATCAGTAGGATCTGTATTTTTCTCACATAAAATATCAATCCTATGTGGCTTGCTTTTATAAAATGGTTACCATTCAATACCAAAGCCAAAAATATGTATCAATGCTACTTTAATGACGTAAACTCACTTTATATCTTCCTTCCACGGTAAAAAATACGAAAGTATGTTTATGTTGTTATAGGTGGTTGCTAAGGGTGTTGCACAGTGATACACAGAACAGTTGAGTGAAGTGGTCATAGCAGTGCTTTATCGTGAATAAACCAATCAGCAATAGTGCCCCTATTATGCCATTTCAAATATTACCTTTCGTTTAGTGTGTAATATAGCTGTTTGTGGCTATAAAAGGTCTGCAAAGTTTTTTCAAAGTGCAGATAAATAGTTATTGACTCCCAAACGAAAGAAGTGCTGTAGGTTTGTAACAAATTTGCATAATGCCAGCCTATGGTCTTCATTGGTTGCCCGCAAACAACGCCATTGTTACTGTTCATTTCACTGTGTATCGAATGGTGAGGAAGCCTCCGGAACTGAAATTCAGAAATGGTAATGGGTGTTTGGTTTCTGACACGTGCTGTAAGAGGTCAACCTATTACAACAGAGACCATGAGACCAATCTGACCAACAGACTGAGCCATCTCACCAATCAGGGCAGAGTTGGCTCTCAGAAAGGAAGGGTTAAGAAAGTCTGGATCTCTTATAGAAATAATTTCAGACACTGTGAGAAAAGAGATTATCCTGTAATGTATATTATGAGAAAATGAAAACGCTTTTTAATCTTAGCTGCATGTTGCAGATCTCTTAAAATTTGGAACCTTTCTAATACTATAATAGAGGCACTTTAACAGAAATTAATATGAACTAAGATTAATAAATGCTTTAGAAGTATTGCTCATTGTTAGTTGGTAGAAAATGACACCTTACTGTAGTGTTACCAGTGTTTTTTATTTACCCTGTAGGGATCCAGAGGAATGACGTATCGCCTCACTTCTGGCTGAGGGGCAATCATGGCATTTCTTTTAACCTCGTCCCAGTTGGCACGGAGGTTTGCCAGCCACAGATAGTTGTAGACAAATTCAAAGCTAAAGAGGAAAAATAACACCTTATCTTACCTGAAACCAGTTGTTGTTATACGTGAATAACAATAGTGGTGATGAATGTGCAAAATACGCTATGAATGCTCCTAATAAAAGTAATCAGAAATTGCAGTGGTGAATTGGCTTTCAAACAAACTTTCATCAAAGAAAATCGTTCTGTTTTACTTACCCTTTCCAGGCACACAGGTCAAAAACAATGTACCCTGAGTCCTCATAACAGTTGATGTGATGGAAGAGACCCATCGCAGAGGTTCTAAATTTGTAGTCAATGTACTCCCCTGGATGCTTCCTTGCAATGTGTATCCATGTCTGTATAAATTGACAACAGATCAAAGGTAAAAGCTCAAAGCCTGCTGAAGTTGTGTTGTACTGGCATTGGTAACATCAACGTCATATAACTCAAGTGATAAAGAAACAAGAACATACGCCTTTCTCCTCATCAGATTCAAAGCAGTCCATATAGTTGGATCCTCGAATACTCCAGGCGCTCAAGAATTTCAGTAGGTTGATTTTGACAGGTGTTTCAACAAAGACAAAGTAGTTCTCTGTCATGCCGAAACTAGTAAGGGAAAGACATATAGGGAAACAGGTGTTAATGATTGAGTTGGATCATAGTCATTGATCATTCTATCACCGGGTCAAAATATTGCAGATGGGTTAATGACATAATAAAGAAAAGATTCATATGTTTTTTAAAAACTTTAACTTTTCCACCATTGGGCCAAACTGTTCCATTCTGTGGCAGTAAGGCCAAGCCTGTATGGATATGGCTTTCATTTCCCACTGTGATTATTAATTGATTGACTTTTACCTGTGCACGTAGGATGGCTTGAACCTTTCAGCACTTGGGAACTGCACAACCACCTTGGATTTCTCAATGGGGTCAGATTTGTCTGAAAAATTTCGTTGGCATTTCACCAGTAAGCATAAGTCATCATTTAACCAACATTCTTGAAATGTTTCTCAACGATTATAAGACCGATTACCTTTCTGTTTAGGTGGGATCCGGACAATATTGTAGGCCAGCGAGGCTCCCTTCCCCATGCAGTTCCCAATGTTGTACACCGTGCCATCTTTCTCAATGTGGGGATGGGCTGTTACTCCATTTATGTTGACATAGTCACACATGTCAACCTTTTGGAACGATTAAGTCATATTTCTTAAAATGCTGAAAAGCTATTCAGGCCTACAAAACATTCAAATAAAATGTACAACAAATCGTATTACCTTTTTCAAGGTTTCCAAAGTGTCCACATTTACTTTGGTGACATAATTAGTCTCTGTGACAGCATAAAAATCCTCTCCAATTGGGTAAACGTTCACCAGGCAGTTGTCTGTCACCTCAACACCTTTGAAATACGAGAAGAACCTGTCAAAAAAAAAAAGACAAAACGTAAAAAATGCTGATGCACCAAACCCATAAGCATTGTGCCATGCATACTAAAGATTTCAGATCTGTGAACTACAACAGTTTGTCTCCAGGCCTGTTCACACCAAGAACAATAACTATAAATATAACGATCCACACACTTAAAATGCACAATAACGTTCTGTTTATTTTAAGCATGCGATGCAGTTTTGTTGACTGCATTTTAAATAATCAAGCTCTTTAAAAAGAGGATGGATTCTGACTGTCAGTGTTTTATTGTTCATCAGCTGGAATTTTTTTTTTATAGTTGTGGTGTGGATGCCATTATTTTATATTTAGATCGATTTTTAGGACTATAATTTTATCTTTAACGTTATAAAACGGTTAGTTCTCATCCCTGATTCCGATTGGTCAATGTCTGTATTTTATTAACGATAAAACACGGCTATAACTGCTTACATCCAACGGTTCTGTGTATCACTACACAACACCCTTAGCAATGTAAACTGTATGTTCTCAATTTATTTTGTTCATTGAGGCTTACTGTATTATATAGAAGAGTATTTGTGAGAAAGAGCTCAAGTGAGCGAGTTTACTATCTGCATTCTGATTTAGCATTTTCCTTCAGGTCAGTCAAATAAAAAATCAGTTTAAATGTCCGATATACTTTATCTTGTCCTTTTAACAGTTAAGGGGTTTTCCCGTGACTGACAGCGCTAGCCAAAGCATTCGTCCAGTTGCGTCTTGTTCCTTGCTCACAACAATTCAGTCTTTCAATGTAAAAGTCCTCGATACTGACTGACACACTTATAAAGACAGCCTTTGCTGCCATCAAAAGGCAAAATAATGTAACTTCTGTTGCTGTTCGCGGTCATGAAAGTTGATTCACTTTTGGCTTTAATATTTGTATTGTGTGGTAACCGTTTTATAAAAGCAATAAGGCACTCGAGGCTAGTGCTACTCCGCTTCGCATCGTTCCTAGCTATGGCCTTCAGCCTCTCGTACCTTATTGCTTACTTATAGCTATCGTCTTTGGTGTGACCGGGCCTTTAATTCAGACCTAGAGAAGATATTCTTGCAGGGATCTGGGTAGGCACAGGTTCCAAACTCAGTAATGACCACACGTTTTTCTGTCATAGCTCGCACGTAAGCATCTGTTTTGACAAACCTGTGAACAAAAAACGCCATAGACAATAGGTTTTGTAATTATTTCCTCTAACTGGAGACAGGTTTAAGACACTAAAAATATTATTTGACATACTTGCGGAAATAGGTGACCTGTCCATTGCTGAAATCAAACTTGTGCATGAGGGCCTGGCCATCAAAAAGATGGTAGAAAGGCTCAGCTCCAACCTCAAACAAACCGGGACCCAGACGGAGCAGACTCCCTTTTATAAACGAGGGGATACGACCTACAAAAATCCACATTATTCACAAGTCAGAACCATGCAATTACCACATATGTTTCTCGTGAGCAGCTGGATTTCAAATGTATGTGATTTCAGACACTGTGGCTGTCTGCTGAAAGGGTTTTTTTTTTTTTTTTTCGCCCAATGACCAGTGATTTGTACAGTATTCGTACATTTCGAGTCATGAAAACCATTTGCACAATTTGAGTCAGGAAACAACTTGAGCTGTAGTCTGAGTAGACACTACATTTGGATTTATTCTGCAACCATTAAAAGTATTTTCTGTATATTATGAATTTGGGTAGTATGAATGAAATTCTGATGTACTATATTTGCCAATTTGTTACAGTCACGTGACCTACCAGCGTCAGTTGTGTCGCTTCACTTCCATTCACAAATCCTCTCCTGTGGCCTTACGGGATAGAAAAGTGTCCATCGAATGTGTAATTCAGAAACTCGGTGGTAGTAGTAGATCATCTGGGTACTTTTCGCCTACTGTTTTTTGAATACTATGTACTCGGACATACTACTCTTTTGGTGTACTGTTTTTTTTTATTCTATTTAGTAGGGAAGTATGTGATTTCAGACACAGTGAGCATCTTTGTCAGGTCAAACAAGCAAATCTTTTTTTATCCAAAAGCATCTTTTATAAGAGGAATTCAAGTAGCATTACTCGATATTAAACAGATTTGCATCTGTTTTTCAAATATTTTCAATCAATAAATATGGAAAACGTTTGTGAAGATTGAAGAAAGAAGGAAATACCAGTGACTGTGGCTGGAAGAGGTTCGTTCAGCTCCTCCACAGTCTCAAAGATTTTCTTATAGCCTCCAGCAGGGTGTTCAAAACTGAATGAATCAATGAATAAATAAAGTATATTATATATATAGAATCAATGCACAGATTTGATCAATTTACAAAAATCACTACAAACATATTTTCCAACAACATAGACAATAAATCAAAAATATACTGTTCATCTAGATATCTCAGGTATGTTAAAACATCAAAAACCTTGCAATAGACAAGAGAATAAAATAGAAAGAGAAGAATAAGAAGAAAGTCACTTACCGGCTAACCATGATTGCTACTGGGACAGTAAATGTCTGTGGCACAGTTTGTTCTTGGTGGATTGTCAGCAGAGCCCTAAGTTTATGGGCTTTTATACTTTATCCTCTTACACAGTTTTTGCGCTGACTAACTTTAACCCCTCTTTCAGCCAATGCCAGTTATTTGCTAAACAACAATCCCATTGTACAAAGATCCTGAGACGCAAGCTACAATAGCCATTCTTCAAATAGGATTTGCTTCGCCTGATTTGAGGTTTTTCACAGAGCTAAAAGCTGTGATGAAATCAGGTAGACAAAACGTGATTGTACGTCAGAAACATAAATAAGCTGAAGTCAGCTGACAAAGTCCACCAACAAAGACTTAATTCGACCAATAATAAAACTGAGGCCCTTATAAAATATAAAGCAGATTCTATTAAAAAGGTGTTTTATAACAAGTGTAACTGAGGTATATTTCCTCACTGGGTTTCAATTCTTCCAGGAAAGTTAAAAAAGGACACACTGTGAACTTTTTTGAAGGGGCACAAAAAAAATCTGAACATTCTTTCTACTTTTGCACTAAAGAAAGTGTATTAAATCTGTCAAAGGCAAGAAAATGCTCGGATAGCCTTACAAAAAACGTAAAACGTGATTAACGTAAAAGTCCCATTCATTAACTTTCAACTTTGATTCTCACCCAGAATGAAATGAAACATACTTTCTTTTATCTTGCATGTAAAATAAATCATTTCTATCAATAAATCGTCAATGCTGCTTATTTTATTTCCCAAGTTTTGCAACCTCTGAGGTCACAAGCGCGAAAGCTTTTTGCAGCACACAAACAAAGGGCTTTCAGTTATCACATTCCTGACCAGATTTGTATTAACTCTGAAGAACGTTTGTTTTCGAAACACAGGCCAAATTAAACTAGCACGTTTTTGCAAAAGGACAGTACTGAATTTAAGTGAAGGTCTTATTCTGCTCTAGTACCTCAGAGCATTTATGATAAGATTATATAAAACATTAGATTTAAAAATTACACAAATATGAAGTAATGTCCTATCCAACCCAGATTGTTTGAGTTACAGTAATGCCATATTTTTGAGTTATTTAGAGTTTAGGAACTCTAATAATTTAGAAGCTAGTTAATTATAATATTAAGCATTTTTTGAGGTATGCATGCAAATAAACTTTTTCCACAAAGCAATGAAGGCATTCACATCCAGTAACTAGTAGTCCCTTTTTACTTCATCTTGAAAAAAAGCAATAAGGGCTCATAAGAAGTTAGAGTGATCCGCAAGCACCGATGCAGGTTAACTTAAAAGGGAGGAACAATTTTTTTGCATTCATACATGAAAAGCTTGACCTCATACGTGTAAGTCCAAGCATTGTCAGAATGAAAATGGCCAACCTTCTGGTGTTTGGGAACTGGGACAAGCTGCCCCAAGCCAACACTTTTTTTTTTAAGATGTCTATCCGCTCTAATTACAACAATCCTTCATCTGGTGACGTGAGAACTTCTTTGGCTTTAGAAGTAAATGCTCCTCCCATATCAACACTAAACAGGTCCTTGATACCCTGCATTACCTCTGGAGGTTTATTTAAGGCATCACAGCATGTAGCAAAATTTCCATCATGCCTCCGGTCACTTTTGCTGAGAACTTTCCCACAGTGTTGGAAAGAGCAGAATTTCCACACTGGTCAAATCAGTTACAAACAAATCCCTCATTGTTTTTCCACAATATCACTCATAGATTTATCCCTTTCCTGCAACTCTAAATTATGGCTGTTCAAATGACGAAGACGTCACTTAATAAAGACACTCATCTGCTGTGAATGTTTCATCAAACATTTGAGATAAACTTGCCAGCTTTCTTGTGATGGCTGTCTGAGTTCACAAAAACTTCTCGGTGCACTGCTCTTACTTAGTCACTTCAAATCATTATGTAGGAGCAAATCAGTGATCGGCAGACATGTCTGATAAGAGCTTGCTCTTAAAAATTACTTTTGGTGAATCAATTGTGGTACAAGTTTGAATACGACCTCTGCCACCTTCCAGACATGGAAGGAGCACCACCTGTTACATTCATGCACACTTGTTGCAAATATGGTTAAAATTTAAAAAAAAACAACAACTGTGACGAGCAGGGCGGGCGAGAGCCGTGAGGGAACGGCGCGAGGCCGGTGACGCGAGATAATGAGCGCCAGCTGCGCGGTACACCGGTCTCGTATCTCTCACGGAGGAGCTCCGGAAGCATTAAAAAGGAGCGACAACAGTGGAGGACGAGAGAGAACCAGGCCTGGATTTTATGTTGTGTTTTTATTATGTTTGTGTGGGCGGCAGTCGCCGTGAGGAACTGCTGCCATTTTACTTTCGTTTTAGTGTTTGTTTATTTATTTGATTAAAGTTACGTTGAATGTTCGCCGGTTCCGCCTCCTTCTTCCCGTATTAAGAACTGTGTTACATTGGTGCCGACACCCGGGAGGAAGGAGGGACATGCTGTCGAAGAGCCCTCTCTGCTGAGGGGGATCACGGTGCTGAGGAGGTCGGGCAGCGCGGGAGCGTGAAGACCGCGAGTGGCTGCCCGAGGCGTGGTGCTGGAGCGACTGAGTAACAGGTGGGATGGAGAGCTCGCTGCCGCCCCCCTGGGACGAGGTGGGGCGACTGCCGCCCACACAAACATAATAAAAACACAACATAAAATCCAGGCCTGGTCCTCTCTCGTCCTTCACTGTCGTCGCTACTCTTTTATGCTTCCGGAGCTCCTCCGTGAGAGATACGAGACCGGTGCGCCGCGCAGCTGGCGCTCATTATCTCTCGCGCCGTTCCCTCACGGCTCTCGCCCGCCCTGCTCGTCACAGTAACTTTTTGAAATTAAATGAATCCCATAATATCCTCCCGAAAGCACATACCTTCCAAAAATTTCACAGCTGTGACATTATACCATTGGTGGATTTATCCAGGGCTATAGTGACATTACCTCTGCCTTTTTTATTGCTCTAGATGAGCAAAACATCATTTGGCAGTATTTAAGAGAAACAAAGGGAAAAGCCAGAGGCTTCTGCTTTCACCTCATTAGCCAGCTTTTTAAAGCATCTGTATCCACAGAAAGGAAAAGGCTATTCCAGATGAATCCTGGAATGGCACATGGACAGACAATATAAGACCTCAACCGACTGGCTAGAAATATTGACCACTTAGCATCAAATCCTGCTGGAAACAAGATGGCCACATCTACCTGATAAACCGACAATTGCAAATGATGGCTGTTGTGAGACAGACTCCATCTGATTTGGTACCACACCAAGAAGCCATGGAAGAGACCGTGGGGAAACACCCTGGAAACCTAACTGTGTGCCTAACAGAATCCCTCTCGACACTCATCAAACAGGTGTAAATAGGAGGCTGCAAGACAGCTGGACTTACATCTGTCACAGGAGCTGTGTGAACAGAACTCACCTGATGGACACTGGAAAAACTAATTTCTGAATCCTTGCCGGACTCACACAGACTCCAAGGAGACCTGTTTGAGCAAGAAGCAGACAAGATATTCCACCTCTCCATCACTTTGAAACATCAGCTAAGAGTGGAAGGACAGGTGGACACCGGAGCTTCCATAAACATAATGTTTATTCTAAGTTTGTCTTATAATTTTATTTATTATAGTACAACGGGGTTAAAAGGTGGATTTAACTTTATTCTCTTTTAAACCACTAGATGGCATAAAACAATCAGTTTAAACAACCGCTTTTGATGATGCATGTGGAATTTTGTCTGATCCTTGACATAATCGTGGACAGCAACGGAAAGTTGATTCTGTGCTAATTTGATCCAACATTTAATGTTGTAGGTTATTTTGCAGATGATAATATATAAAAGTACTTTATTTTGAGAAAAAGGTCTTGTTAATGATTTTCAGTTTTGTTCAAGGTAATTAAATCAACCGTTTTCAATAATGGAAGAATATGTAAAAGTATGGTATTTGGGGCAAAAGGCACCCCAACTGTTGGGGTGAAAAGCACAATAATTAACATTATAATAATAAATATCTGGCTTCCTTTTCATTTGTTGACATGATGGTAGATTCAGATGGTAAATTTCACATATTGAATTGGGTTTACACCTTAGAGACTCGATCACGATAATTATAATGAAGTTTAAAAATATGATATTGATCACATCATATAATACAATATATTTGTTACTACTGTAAATACCACTATATTAAATTATGGTATTTTCTGTATTTTTAAAACAAACACTTTAATAACAGTACACTGTAATTATTTTCATGATTTATCACAAAGCGGTTAAAATGTGGTTCAGATAACACAATATTTTGATTTAACCAATCGCCTTAATTGTATTAACTCAAATTTTTAATTTCAATGAACTCAATTTTAAGGCAACGAGGTAACTTACTTTTTTAAGTTAAACCATCAATTCTTTTTTACAGTGTAGGCTATATTTATTGAGCAAAAATCAATATAAACCAAAAATAGTACAAATCCTCGTCCAGTACTAATTTGTATGTCCAGTATATGTGTGTATGCTACAATAATTTGTGTTTAGTGTAATTTATAAAGTCTTATTTGTATCACACTCAATGTACAGTGACTAATCATGATATTTACTATTACATATCTATGGCCAAGAGAGTAATATCCCTCCGTTGTCTATAGACAATCTTCTCACTAAACATTTGCTGGACGAGTGTTGGTCGGACGTTTGAGACCAATTCTGTGAAGAATCTCAAAATCCGTTACAATACGTCATATGATCAGATCAGATACATATTTCCTTATTGGACTAACATTTTTTACCTTACACCTTCTAACTTCTACACGGTCACCGACGAGGAGGAGGAGGAGTTTCCGGATCTCCTCAGTCCGGCCCACAGCGAGCTGCCGTATAAAACCATCCTCAATCCTGCAGTTTTTCGGACCGCCGCTCGGGAATCTCATCGCGGACCGCCGCGCAAAGGCGCCGCACGCAAGCCACGCCCCCGAAAGGCCGCGAGGGATCGCGAGCCCGCTCCAGCGCACCGCGAGCCGTCTCCTGTGCTCGCCGTCCCCGCGCCTTCGCCCGTGCTCTCCGTCCCCGAGCCGTCGCCCGTGCTCGCCGTCCCCGAGCCGTCGCCCGTGCTCGCCGTCCCCGAGCCGTCGCCCGTGCTCGCCGTCCCCGAGCCGTCTCCCGTGCTCGCCGTCCCCGAGCCGTCTCCCGTGCTCGCCTTCCCAGAGCCGTCTCCCGTGCTCGCTTTCCCAGAGCCGTCTCCCGTGCTCGCCTTCCCAGAGCCGTCTCCCGTGCTCGCCTTCCCAGAGCCGTCTCCCGTGCTCGCCTTCCCAGAGCCGTCTCCCGTGCTCGCCTTCCCAGAGCCGTCTCCCGTGCTCGCCTTCCCAGAGCCGTCTCCCGTGCTCGTCGTCCCAGAGCCGTCACCCGTGCTCGCCTCCCCTGAGCCGTCTCCCGTGCTCGCGGTCCCTGAACCGTCTCCTGTGCTCGCCACCCCAGGGCCGTCTCCAGTGCTCACAAACCCCGACTGGCCCGAGCTCCCGGACAGGCCCGAGCTCCCGGACAGGCCCGAGCTCCCGGACAGGCCCGAGCTCCCGGACTGGCCCGAGCCCCCATGCTGGCCCGAGCCTCCTGAGCTCCCAGGTCCTGAGCTCCCAGACTCTAAGCTCCCTGACCTTCCTCCGCCTGAGCTCCCAGACTTCCCTGACCCGCCAGAGCCTCCTGGGCTCCCTGACCCGCCAGAGCCTCCTGGGCTCCCTGACCCGCCAGAGCCTCCTGGGCTCCCTGACCCGCCAGAGCCTCCTGGGCTCCCTGACCCGCCAGAGCCATCTAAGCTCCCAGACCTCCCAGACCTTCCAGACCTCCCAGAGCTGGTTCTTAAACTTCCACCGCCAGAGCCGGTGCCATCCGGCCCACCGAAACGGGGTATTTCCCCCCTGAAAATTTTGGGGGGGCGCCCAGTATCCCTGCCTGCGGCAGCCAGAGGGAAGGAGGCCACGCCCTGGACTCCACCATGGCCTCCTGACCTCCTGGCACCCGCCAGGACCATGCCCCGGACTCCACCATGGCCTCCCGACCTCCTGGCACCCGCCAGGACCATGCCCCGGACTCCACCATGGCCTCCCGACCTCCTGGCACCCGCCAGGACCATGCCCCGGACTCCACCATGGCCTCCCGACCTCCTGGCACCGGCCAGGACCATGCCCCGGACTCCTCCTTGGCCGCCTGACCTCCTGGCACCCGCCAGGACCATGCCCCGGACTCCACCTTGGCCGCCTGACCTCCTGGCACCCGCCAGGACCCTGCCCCGGACTCCTCCATGGCCACCTGACCTCCTGGAAGTTCTGGAGACACCCTGGAGGCCACCTGAACCTGACCACGGCCTCCAGGGTGCCCGCCCCCCCTCCCGGATTTGTTCTTTCACGGCGCGAGGTCGCGCCTTCCGGGAGGGGGGTGTATTGTCATAATCATGTCTGTCTGTTTATCTGTTTAGCCTTTTCCCCGGTCTTGTCTGTGTCACATGTTCTTTGTTTTCATTTCGATCTGTCCTGTCAGTTTAGTCATGTGCTCTTTGTTTTGATTCCTTGTCATTATTAGTTCATCGCCACCACCTGTGTCTCGTCATTTCAGTTTTGTCATCACCTGTTCCCCATCAATTATCCTCTTGTGTTCGCGGTATAAATTCCCTCTGTTTCAGTCCAGTCTTTGTCGAGCGTTAACGTTTTCATGTTGGTGCAAATCCCGTGTTTCTGTCCCGTTTACTATTTGTCATTAAACGATTGAACGTTTACCTGCCTGCTCCTCGTCTGTATCCTGCACGACGCGTGACACTAACACGATTACCAACACAATATTTATTTATTTATTTTGGTCAGAATATTCTCTCTCGCTCTCTCTCACTCACATACATTAAGTTAGCCAAGGAATGCTTTGCGATATTTCTCAATTTAAACGGTTGTTTTATTAATGATATTAACACTTGAGGGAAAATGGGAAAACCTGATTTGAATATAAATAAACATAATTAAGGAGCAGTAACTCTCTGACACCTTCTTTAAAGTCATATTTAATATTCAAAAAAACCCATGTGCGTAGTTTATTATATATGGAAAAACAAAGCAAAAACAAAACAATTCTGTTGTAAACTTTGAGGATCATACCATATTGACAATAAGATTCCAATAGTGTTCAAAACCATTTAAACCCTTTTCTATAAATTAGGTAATAAATGAACCAATATGTTCACTCGTCTTGTAACAATATTGCGTTTTTTTCATAATTAATTTGAACGATCCTGCTCAATTAATTAATTCTGCCCTACATACGTCTTAATTTGTACATACATACATGTCATAATTTGTGAAACCGTTTACAAAATTGGGCAATAAATAAAACCCTTTCCCCGAAACACACTCAATACTTGGACCAACGAACTCTTATCGCTGAAGTCCCACTATTAAATCCTCTTTATTTGTACTTACTTAAGGCCTGACATCCGCCTAGATCTTCCTTCCGCCAACCCCTAACGGCAAACGATGCCCACAGATGGAGAATAAATCTTTATGATTGGCACTAAGTGGGATTATTCTTAAAAACAGCTCCATCAGAAGATGCTTGAGATAGTTACTTCCAGAAAAGAATGTTCCAGAACATTAGCCAGCAGGGATAAACAAAAAGGGCTAAAAGTGGATAGACGAGCGACCCGTAGAGGGCATGATCGAGAATGCCCTGTGAGATGACTGACAGGAAGAGCATCCAGCCCTCATTGATGCTGACGGGTGCTTCTATGAGCTCCTGGTAGATGAAGACGCAGTAGAGGATGGTGAAGGCAGGACTGAGCAGCACCATGGCCAGAGCAGTCAGAGCTCTGACAGAGAGACGGAAACAGACATGAAGAGATATGGGATTAGAGGCCAGTATTAATATGACAAGGACCACAATTTCAAACTGACAATAAAAAACCACTAGCTGTATGATTCAAGACACAATTTGTACAGCACTTCCTCTTACAACTAAATTTGTATTAAGAGTATTTTCAGCGTTTATCTGTATCGCTGACCACAGACTGATGTAACATGAAACATGTGTGACAAAAACAGTTTGTGTGCACGAGTCACTGTGCTCAAAGTCTTACCGTTATTGACATTTACAGAATCAATAACACTATAGTAACGGCACTGAGCTGCTTAATCTTTAGTGATCTCTCTCTTTTTTGAATGCATCTTTAAATTTGGCTTAATACATGTAAAGTTTAAAATCACACTTCTAATCGCAACTCCAAAATGTCGCTGTCCAATGGTGACACCCAAATTAGAAACGGATAACATTTGATGTGGCTTAGTCAAGCTGGATTGTTGTTTTTGAAGAGAATGTTTTTAAATTTGATGTTCATCACGATAGTCAGTGAGTCTCAAGATAAGCAAAAACAAATTCTCTCCGATTTTCACCAAAATCGTGCCAGATTATCTTTAGAGCGCATTTGACAAATATAAAAGATTGTTGCTGAAATATGCTTGAGGACTTTTTTTTACTTGGGCATGTGTGGCGTGATGCTGGCAGTGATGGGCACCAGTGTGACGGCCAAGATGAAGCCCAGAGAGAAGTTAATGAGGGCTGTGCAGCCCAACAATGCAGCCAGGTAGAGCAAAGCCGTCAGTTTCAGCACTTTCCAGCCCTGCTCTGTTCCCTCTCCAGACAACAACCTGTCACAGACAGAAAGAAACCACACGATCCATGAGAATAATCATTTCACATAGTATAAATAGCATTAAGACCACAGTATACTTCATTTTCAAAGTATACTCAACGGAAGATGAGTGTGGATGATTGAGTTCGACACATGCACAGTGCACTTGCTTTTCTACTCTACAAAACATCAGAGGGCAGCACTGAGTTGTTTAATTCACAGGACATTCACTTGTAAGGATAGAAGAAGGAAAGTAGAGGATCCACCATTTCATGCAAAGTTTAGAACAAGAATCGGAACAAAAATGATTTGCTGCTTTGCACTGCTCTTTCCGCACTCTTCTTCGACTACTGCACAGTACACCACAATTGTGTGTTGGACATGCACTGTTGTACGCATACCACCCACACGGGCATAAAAATCGGGCTGCTTGCGGACAGTCCTGATAACGAAAATTACGCCACAGTGCGTGGACTGCGGATGGCTGAAGAATCCTTTGGCCTTTAAGGTGAGATTGTGTGCGTACCGTTGTGTGTTGTGCGGCAGGGCCAGTCCTGCGGTATAGATGGCAATAGCAGTAAGCACCACAGCTTCAGTTTCAGACACAGGGAAGTGCTCCACAGCAAGTTCCTGCAGATGAACAGGTAGCAGATACAGTGCCACACCTGTCAGGTGACTTATCACCACTGGGGTCAACACTGACAACACACCCGGACCGGATGGCTAAAGAGAAACAGAGAAATCAAATATTATGCTATGAGAAAGAGGGAATCCATCAACGAATCCGATACATTAAACATTTTTTCGTGTTTTAATGAAGAAGAAAACAACAACAAAAACAACCTGTAACAACTGTGGTGACGCATATTGAGAAACAAAAAGCCGGGGCAGAATTTTATCAATCTGGAACTGACTGGACATGGGCGTTCTATTAGCGGAATGGAGCGAGCCCTCAAAAGTTCAGAAAAACATCAACAGTTTTGAGGAGGCTTTCAAATGCAACCTCCTCACCAACCAGAGTTATTTTAGTTTTTATTTCAGTTTTATTAATGTTTAGAATTATCTATAATTTTAGATTTTAAATTTTCATGTTTAATTTTTAGTAATTTAGTAATGTGCTTTTGTCATTTTATGAATTTTCTTTCAAATATTGCTCTTTAGATTTAAATGTATTTTTTATTTTAGTTTTGTTTATTTCCAGTTAATACATTTTAGTGCTTCAACTTAAACTTAAGCAACTCAGTTTATTGCAAAGGCAACATTTCTATTTCTTGCTTAAAGCTTTTCAACTATCATTTATACTTTTTATTATATTTATATTTTGGTAACACTTTAGTTACTAGGATATCGGCGGTTTCTTTTACTTATAAAGCACATATTAATGCCTCATTTTGCAGGACCATATTCTACATCCCTTAATTATAATTCCTACCTAAATTAACAACTACCTTATTACCTATTAATAAGCAGTAATTAGGAGTTTACTGAGGCAAAAGTCGTAGTTAATAATTACCCTAAACCCTAAAGTGTGACCTATATTTTATTTTAGCTTTATTTCAATTTAGTTAATGATAATAACCCTCTCACCAACACATACTCCAATTGAAAAGCTTCTTTTTCAAACTGTCATGATTCTTTGCCATCAATTCCAAAACCTTTATTACATGTACATTAACCAGCTTTAATTACTGTGTAAGACCTTGGCAACATTTTAGGACAGCAACAAATGTCATATACAAATAATAGAATTTCGTATTTTTTACTTCTAAAGACTTTTAAAAACAGATTTGTGCAAAGAATCTAACGTTTAGCCTGCATTCTCATTTCGATCATTTTTGAGAAGTCATATTCTTACGATACAGATGCTTTCTTGTAATCAATAAAGAATAAGATAACAGATTATTTTAACTCATTCCATAATCAAAGAACTTTAACAGCTATTGAACCGAACTGAATCAACACTGATCTCATCTGAATAATGACTGTTTACTATTGTCTTTTTAGAGCTGCTTTACAGCAGAATTGAATTCTGTTTGTATCACTGAATCAATGTTTTATTCTTCACTACTGTAAAGCTGCTTTAAAATAATCTGTATCACTCAGTGTAACTTTAAATAACACAAGACTTACTGGCTCTGCTTCACTGACTCCATCCACTGCTGCCAGAGCAGGTGTTCCCAGATGAACCCAGAGATCCAATGCCTGAGGTGAAATTAAGGATTCTGACAAACACATTTTAATATTCTGGAGAAAATAGCGCTCAGTTCTGAATTATGCCCAATGGGTTTAACAAAAAAAAATCTAAAAAAAAAAAAAAATAAGATGCAAATCCCTGGATCATCCAATCTACAGCCTTAAGGTGCGGACACATTAACGAAATTTCACGGCCAAAAAAATGTCTATTGTTAATAGACTAGCGGATGCATGAAGCACAGCTCACACTGAAGTGCATTACAAACCAAGTAGCTTTTGTCAAAAATGGCGAATTTACGTGACCAACTTCAACCCATTGCAAATCCTCATGGGCAAATCTTTTGCTCTCACGCAAAATTCTGATCATGTTTTTCACGAAAATTTCACCAATTACAAAATCAAAATCCTGAATTTGGTCAATAAAGATAATTCTGAGTGATTTCTAACAGAAAATTAAATTATATCTACACTGATTTGTTTAAACTGTACATTCGATTCAATGATTCATTCATAGTTGCTTCATAGCAGAAGACACATTTCTTCACATTGCTTTATATCAGTAAGAGTTTCTTCCTCATGATCATTAGTGAAAGTCTTTGAAAGTGGAAAACATGCCTTTTTACTGTATTTTAGCTGTTGCTTTCGGAGTGATTTATAGCTGTTTGGTTGAAGTATTCATTATAAAAAATTAGACCCAGTCCTAACAGACAATGAAAAAGCAACCACACAGACTGAAATGGATACTCGAAGCAGTAAGATGACTGCCAGAAGGCCGAACGCCGGCATATAGTAGCCAATGGAGACAAACCGAGAGAGAGAAGGTAAGAGATAAAAGAAATATGACTGGTGAAGTCGCTCCAGGAGATTGTTCAGTTTACGGACCATTCCCTCCAACAATCTACCATAAAAACAGAGAGGAAAGAGAAGAAAAACAAATAAGGATGCATTAAAGCAATTTATCTGATTACTGGCATCAACTGTGATCCTAAAGTAAGAACAATTTGCGATAAAACAAAGGGGGCACTGCTTAGCATGGGTCATGGCTCTTAAAAGTAAAATGATTTCCACATCAATAGTGAATTTCTTGTGAAATACAAAACCAACCTGCCAATGGTGGTGGTGTCCATCTTGTAGTGTCTGAAACTGTTGATGCCCCGAATAGAAGCGGCTTCGATGTGATAGCGGAGGAAGAGGCCGTGATCACCCCAAGAGCGTCCGCAAGCTTGCTTTAACACCATCAGCATCATGGTCTGAGCCGCATGCGTGTAGCCCTCGGCTGTGTCCCAGTCATTCCTCTGGAGCTGAGACACAATGAACAGCAACGCTGAAATGTTTAGCAAGCTGTGTCTCACTAGCCTCACTGACATAAACCCTGGAGAACAGTGAGCATCTCACACTGCTGAGATGATTCCTCTCTCGTCTAGAAATCAATCAAATCCGTTAAAAAAAACAAAACACTGGAGCTATTCGGCGACTTCAGGACTTCAGAACAGACACTCGTATTCTTCAGATGTGCGGATTTGCTGCATGCATTTGTAGACTATTCAGGGAGAATAAATGTTGAAATTAAGTGTTATTTTGTGGGTTTTAAACAAGATTAATATGCTGTTTAATGTTCTGTTAGGTTGTGATTCATAGGGTTTTCTGATATGTAGCAATTTTTCTAAAGAGTAACGCCTGTGGGCTATAAAACCTTAAATGGGCTATAAAACCTTAGAACTAAATGTGCTGCATGTTGCTTAACTGTTACATGCAAGTCTATTGTGATAGTCTCTTTATAAGTGTGCTTACTGCTAACAGTTAACCACAAAAGATATATTAATATGTCAATATTTTATGTTAATATGGTGTTAAATTAAATTCCACAAACATTTTGTACAAAATTAAAATTTTACTACTAACCTAATGATTGACTTTGTTAACTTAAATTTTTTTTAGGGCTATGAAGGACTGTAAACTTTTATAGCATCTACTTTTATGACAGCTGTATTTATCAAATAAAATACTTAATTAAAAAGACTGATGTAATATTATGCCTATACTGATGTACTGCAATTATTTGACAAAACTAATCATGTTTATCACATCATATGGTATTTTGTTGCTTACTTATTCATAAAGCAAAGCTTATTAATATGAAAACGTACGATGAGAATATAAAACATGATGCTCTTTGTTGTGTGAATAAAATACGGTAACCCTGAGTCATTCCAAACCTTGGTAAACAGAACCCTGGGTTATAAGGACTCACATTTTACACAATTTACCCAAGGTTAACAATTAATCTTAGGTATTTATAAGCTGTCATTTCATACTGTACATTCCTACAAAACCCTACTTATTTGCATATTTGTGGTGTCAGTATCACTGGCCAGAGAAAAGCAGCATGCAGCAAGCAAATGACCTTGCATTTATACACATCCAACAACACTAATTTTAAAACCCTCATTAAGGCAATAACACCCGAATAAATGTTTCCTCATTCCTGAAACAAGTACAAATACCTGCAACTTACTATGAGATTTGTTGGATATTTGTTAAAATTTGTATCAATATATTAGAATACCCCAGCTTTAGGTTTTGCACATCCCAAATCTTTGGTATATTGCATGCTATTTTTAGACAGAAATGATTGTTTTGATACAAACTAGTGTTGTCAAAAGTACAGACTTCGATAACATGTCAATACAGAAATCTTTGAGCGCTGTTGAGTGCATTCGTAAACACATGGTAGCATTTGAAAGCACATTGAACGCGTTTTGAAAGTGCGAGCAGGAGCGTTTAAAAGCAGGCGTCTATAAGAGGACTGGTCATGTTTTTGAAGCGTTGATCATTGTAGCCAATCACAGACATATATGTTGAGCGTGTGATCACAATGTTCAATCAGAGGCGTTTACGAATCCGCTCAACAGCGCTCAAAATGTGTCACATTTTTAAAATTTCAGTATCAACTTGGTATTGAAGTTGGTACTTTTGACAACACTAATACAAAGTAGCTTAAAGATGCATGTATTTGTAAAAGGCAGGTTTTGCAGTAATTTAAAAATCACCATTAAAATATAAATAATGTAATGACAGTGTAAAGTAAGAAAGTCATTTTTAATCTTCGCCTGTTTGTATGATAGGCATACCTTTCCCTGAATGGTGCACAAAACTCCTAACTTCTGACAGAAAGCATAGAAGAGATTGGCCAGGTCCAGGTTGGGCAGCTGACCATTAAGCCCTTCTAAAATCAAGTCCAGGCTGGTAATGACATCACTGCTGAGCTCCAATGAGAGGGCGGCTTGAATTGACCCTGCACGACCCTGCAGGGGCGAGTACTCCATTCCTGAAAAAAAAAGTGAGAATAAAGAGAGAACTGCAAAAATAACTACAGACACACCTGGCGATTTACTCCTTAAAGGGCTAGAATGAGTCTAATTGTGAAATTAGTTTTCATTTTCTGACACCAAAATTAAGAAATCTGTACACACCTGTAATGTTAGTGTGGTGGTAGCCTTCTAGCCAGGCCTGCATGCCGATCAGATCATGCTCGTTCACCAAGAATATGATGTCTTTGGCCCAGTAAACCTGGTCTTTGGGGAAGAAGCGGATCAGTGAATGATTTAAAAAGAAGATCAATCTCATTGCAGAACATTGTGATTTCAATAGGAAAAAATCCAACAAATATATTGTAGAAAAATATGTATATATATATATATATATATATATATATATATATATACACAATTTTCACAATACTGTGTAAGGAGTGATTCTGCAAATGCATTTTTCCACAAATGGGTACTTTAACGAGACCTTATTTTTTGGACTAATCTATGTCTAAAACTAAAAGCTTTGAATATTTAGATGCTTTTCATTAGATTGTGTACAGTCAGTCAGCCAGGCAGAAATGAAAGCTTTGGCAAGAGTGATAGCTAAAATCATGCACATTTGTTAAACGATTTATTTAAACCTTTTACGATATGATACACGATATGTTTCTATGTCTCACAGTCTCCCAGAGCTGACGTTTATGTATCCTTTATAAATTGTTCAAATTTCATTATGCATAGTAAAAGTACTTTTAGGAATTTTCAACCACTGAATATTTTCTTTAAAATTCCATGTTTTCTAATCAGCGATTTTAGAGTCCGACTCTTCTTATTTGAGGCTGTGGATGATTGTCCTGACATAACTCTGTATGCAAAGTTTTTTATTATAACATTTTGCATGATTGTTTTAATTAGATAAAGAAATCGTTATTATTGTAATTTTAAAAAAAAAATATGAAAGTAAAAGTGAAAGTCGTGACGTATTGTCAAGTATGGTGACCCATACTCGAAATTGGTGCTCTGCATTTAACCCATCCCAAGTGCACACGCACACACACACACACACACACAGTGAACACACACCCGGAGCAGGTGTCTTGCTCAAGGGCACTTTAGTCGTGGTATCAAAGGTGGAGAGAGTGCTGTTTATTCACAATCCCCACCTTCAATTCCTGCCGGCGTGGGAATCGAACCCGCAACCTTCACGTTACAAGCCCAACTCCCTCAACACTAGGCCACGACTACCCCTACCCTCATATTTCATGAGTTATATAATATTTGTGAAATAAAACTATGAAGGGAACAGAATTATATTTTAAGCCCCGCCCACTGAAGTATCCAAAGTAAAAGACACAAAACACAAATACTGGCTCCGCTGCACAGCCCTATTTCACAGTAGAAACGGTGTCTTACTCCTGAAATACTGCGCGAGACCCAACAGGAGACCGACCGCCTGGTTGTTGCTGTTTCCAGGACTACAGGGAGCACTGATCACGAGCGCCTCTGTCCGCGGAGCTCGAGGAGCTCGCAAGATCCCATACACATTTGTGCCTCGAACCATCTGAATGAAAGAGAAAGGGAAGTATTTCTTCAATTGTACCTCATTATTTAATCAGATTTTACTTCATTAAAGAAAGAGCAGTCTTGCCTTATGCCACATTAGATTGCTAAATTGCATTAAGTTATTATGCTTTATATAAGGTTAAAAAAGTAGATGGACAATAAAGGAACTCACATATCTTTCTTTGTTCTCATCAGGGAATGGCAGCTTACGGGAAAAACTCTGAGTGAACACCTCCAGTCCTAGAGCCTGCATCTTCTTCACTAACCAATCCACCGGCATGCCACTGGAGAGAGAGATCAGTTATTCCTAACTTACTCGAGAAACTAAATCTGCTTTAAAATCGCCATGAAATCAAAATTGGCAAATTTTGTTTTGTTTTTGTTTTTTATGGAATATTGCAGTTTATTATACATGTTTTATCTGTGCACATCATTATTTTCTTAATAATTAATTCATGTGCCTCGTAAACTTTAATCGAAATAACTTTGTGTTTAACGGCGTGAGGGCAACCCGTCAATCACACGAGATCCACTAATAGCAAACCATCCAATCGATTCCCCATGGACAAAATCAACCAGCGCCATACTTTTTCACTCGGATACACATCACAATAGGGAAGAAAAGACTATTGCAACTTCCATTTCATGCTGACTTTAAAGTCTGCCTATTATGCTATTAGAAAGGTTCATCATTTTAAGAAGTCTTCAAAAAAAACACACTGCAGCATCAGCTCTTTTCTCAGTGTCTGAAATGGTTCGATCAAGAATCCGGTCGCTCTAAACACCTCCTTTCCGAAAGCCTTCTACGCTTTTATCGCTTTTATTTCCTCTGCTCCTCTTCTCGACATGAACAACACAAAGCAAACTCTCAGCCACGACTACAGTATTTGAGGGCAGGTCAAAGTAGACATTGCTCAGTAAAGAACATAGGCTGGCATTATGCAAATCTGTTACAAACCTACGTAGGAATTCAAGCAGGAAGTAAGACTGATATTGCTGACGGCTCATTTTATGCAGTTCAGAATCGCTTCTTTCTATTAGGAGACAATAACTCTATGTATCTGCATGTTCATTTCACAATAGGGGCACTTTAATTATACAGAACTCTGTTGCTCAGATGATTTCCATGTTCTACTCACCCCGCCTTTCTTTTGTGAGCGTCAAACTCCTTGGCAGTGGACAGCGCTCGTTCCCCAGCGGAGAAGCGTTCCTCCACCATGGTAGAACCCATGGCATTCTCGGACATGTATGTGCGCAGTGTGAAGGGCTCAAACGCCAGACCCATGAACCAGACTATGGCTGCCAGGTAGCACACCATACTGAATAAACAAAATGAAGAGAACCAAATAAGGAACAGGAAGTGATTGCATGGTTGATAGAAGTTTGATGAAGATCTACAGCGTCATTTCAAACGTTAAACTACACAGAAACTCAATGAAATGAGAATAGTTACAATAAGTATTTTTATATTCATAATACTATATTTTGTATTTGTCTGGCCGGCAAACACCTACCATATGGGTGTATTGAGGCGGGTCAAGAGGTTGGTCAGGGCTTTTCTGCGATTTGGGTCGGACAACAGACCCATGATGATAAACTACAGCTCTGCTTCAAAAGACCTAATAAATGGAAAAATATCTCCATCTTAAAGAATATAAAGACACTGTATATAACTTTCAACAACGATTATTTATATATATATATAAATTATATACTATATATTTATATATATATATATATATATATATATATATATATATATATATATATATATATATATATATATATATTATATACTATATAGTATATAATATACACTATATATATATATATATATAGATAGATAGATAGTATATAGATAGATAGTCCAATGTTTTAATATAGTGAATTAATGCTTTAAAAAAATATTAATTATATATATATATATATAACTGGAAAAATATCTCCATCTTAAAGAATATAAATACACTGTATAACTTTCAAAAACGATTATATATATATATAATCGTTGAATATATAATATATATATTATATATATATATAATAAATGAAAAATAAAAAATATCTTAAAGATATAAAGACATTTTGTAACGTTTTTTCCATATATATTATATACTATATATATTATATACATATTTATATATATATATATATATATATATATATATAGTATACACTATATATATATATATATATATATATATATATATAGTCCAATGTTTTAATATAGTGAATTAATGCTTTAAAAAAAAAATATTAATATATAA
>CM074303.1:6010147-6055147 GCA_037194245.1 Opsariichthys bidens
TGTTCGATCTACAGTTAGCAGGCTGACAGTGAGAAGGTGCTGGAAATCATGGTTGTTGTGCCGGTGCCCATGAGAATGGGCCAATCTTTAAGATCACCGTGTGTGTTTCTACATGTTGTAAGCCACATATATGGGGTCGAGCTGGTCGGCGAGGAAACCGTCTCGTAGGTGCATGCGTTGCTTCTCTCCGCGAGAGTTGATGGGAATTACGCCCGTATCCACGACAACCACCACACCCACAATCAAGTAGTGTTCTTCTAGAACCACATTAGTTACCATTGGAACCAGATCTAGAGCTTCCTGCTCAGAGCCGTCCAACTCCACCACCACCACCAAGAGATTCGTCCATGTGAACACCGCACTGAATGAGAGAAAGAGAACGTCTGAACATTAAGCTATGAAGGCAAAACAGCTCGATTTCACAAGGAGCTGCTTTTCAGAAAAGTGTATTCACTGCGCAATGCAACTACGCTAGGAATTAGCATAAACTGTCTTCCTGTGCTGTTAGTTTTCACTCTCAGGTCAACTACTGTATTGTCAGCAACATTATGAAGAGAATCTTGCTGAGCAAACAAGTTTATGGATGACTACCTGAATAATATATCCGGTTTAAGGACACAGACATTTGAAGGAAACTATTGCCTCCTTGAATATACAGGCTTTTTACTGCCAGGGAAAACACATGTTAATGTAGAATGTGGCTCATCCAATGATTTTTACGATTTATTAAAGTGTTGAGACTTTGGTTATTAACTCAAGTGTTATTTAAAGTGCAGCAGCTGTTTTTTCAGTTGTTCATTCATTTGTTATGGTTTTGGTTCATAAAATAAAATAAAATAATAAATAAATAAAAAAAATGTGTGTGTGTGTAGGCGTGTAAAATGAGGAAAAAGAGAAAGTAAAAATATATGAAATACATTTAATTGATAAATAATTAATTTAATCTAATTATTTATCAAAAGAGGCATTACTACATGGTTATGTAAAATATGAAATATTTTTAGGTTGTATTTCCAGTAAACAAATTAGTATGCTTTGAATATTCCCTACATTTCAAAAGTTTTGGCTCAACAAGACTTTTTTTCCCCATCAAGAATGAATTAAAATGATCAAAAGTAACAGTAAAGTACGGAAGCTGGTTTCCGCCATTAAATAAAACAAAGGTAATTGCGGCTTTTTATCTTAGAATTTTGACTTTTTTTTTTTTCACAAATAAATTCAGAATTGAGAGATATAAACTCTTTTTTTCCTCACAATTGCAAGTTTATAACTCTCAATTCTGACTTTATAACTCACAATTCATTGCGAAATATAAACTCACAATTCTGGCTTTATAACGCAATTGCGAGTTTATATCATGCAATTATAAGAAAAAAAAAAATCTGAATTGCAAAATGTAAACTCGCAATTGTGAGAAAAAAAGTCACAATTACAAGCTTCCATCGTAAAGACATTTATAATGTTACAAAAATGTTACTTCAAATAAATGCTGTTGTTTGGAACTTAAAATATAATATAAAGTTATTATATTGTGTATATATGAGACAATATGACATAGTTCCCAACCCTAATTAGCATATTTACATACAGTATGTTTCAGGCCTTAGTGTGTGTGTGTGTGTGTGTGTGTGAGCTCACCACTCTGTGATATTCCGGTGTGCCCTGATGATGGACGTTTCAATGTCAATGGGATGGTATTTCATACCTCTCAGCTCCATAACTTCATCTAACGCTCCCACCACATAGAGGGCATCGTGCCTTTCTGAACACACAAATGAAACAACTCATAACAACTCCACTGCTAAAAGCAAATATCTTTATCTTTATGGACGCAAAGACGATCCCTCTTTATCTGTGACAAAATGCCCAATATACATTGAACAAACACACACCTCCGCTTGCATCAGTGAGGTCGGTCCTGCGTAGAAACCCCAGGTATCCAGTTCTGGCCCACACAGTCTGAGTGTCTCCAAAGCTCAACCTGGCTCCGAAATGATCCGAACGCACATTTTCCTCTCCGAAAACAGTGAAGTACCCACTGGCATTCTGTGGACTATGAACCCAGATCTGCACACATTTTAAAACAGAGACACAAGTGAGACAATGTAATGGTAATGGTAATGAGAAGATATTCTTTTATCTAATAGACAAGAGAGTGCTACTGGTCTAACCTCCCCTAAATGAGAGTCTCCGATTGGACCCTTCGTCTCTGGGTTAGCAATGATGATACGTACACCAGGTAAAATCTGTTAAAAAAAAAACCCAAACAAACACATTATGGAATCTAATGTGTTTCACATTTAATTTAAGGAAACTTTTAACTGTCTTACTAACCTTCCCAGATTCCATGAGGGGTAAACTATGTGGAGATCCTCTTTCAACCAGTCTCACCCTGCAAACACATACAGTCTTATTTCAGATGATAATTTGATAGAAAAAATATATAGTATATTTAATATTTGATCTTATGCTCACCAAGGCTGCATTTATTTGATTAAAAATACACAAAAAAACAGTAATATTATGAAATATTATCACAATTTAAAATAAATGTTTCCTGTTTGAATATATTTTAAAATGTAATTTATTCCTGTGATGGCAAAGCTACATTTTCAGCATAATTACTCCAGTGTCACACTATCTTTCAGAAAACAATCTAATATGCTGATTTGCTGCTCGAGAAACATTTAAACATTTATTATTATTATTATTATTATCAATGTTATAAAAGTTGTCTATATTTTTTCTTTCAGGATTCTTTGACGAACAGAAAGTTCAAAAGAACATAATTTCTCTGAAATACAAAGCTTTTGTAACATTATACACTACCGCATACCAAGTTTGGGGTCAGTAAGTTTTTTTTTTTCTTTTTGGAAAGAAATTAAAGCAATTAATACTTTTATTCAACAAGAATGCATTAAATTGATCAAAAGTGACAGTAAAGACATTACAAAGCCTTAGTGAGCATAAGATACTTCTTTTAAAAACATAAAAATCTTAACGATCCCAAACTTTTGGACAACGGTGTATATATATATATATATACAGTATATATATATATATATATATAATACATTATATATTTAGTTTCTTTAAAAACATTAAGGGCCTTTTTAAATGACCATTTGTTGGAAAAACAAAAACATTTGTGGGCTCTTGAATAGCACTGTAACTAATCTATACAAATTTTGTCCCTTTTGTAGCATCTTTGTAAGATTGGAAATAATGAAATGCCTAATATGTCCGTGGGAGTGTGAGTGTGTGTGTGTGTGTGTGTGTGTGTCTTGCCTGTCATGTCTCAGTGCTCTCATGTCCACATAGACAGTTGTGGGATCAGGTCCTGATGTTCCCTGCACAAACACACAAATCACCTTCTATAAATTACAGTCTGACATACTTAAAACACAAAGCTTCATGCTCATCTCGCAGACGATTATGGTCACGGTGACTTGCATTAAAAGTGAGCAAAGTGTACAAATGTGAAAGTGTACAAGTGCATAGACAGGATTACCTCAACCTTCCCTTGTCTGATTGGTTTAGGTTAGTTCAAAGTTGATATTTTTTTTGTAAATATAGGATTTCCTATATACAGTACTATAGTAATTTAGCTCAAAGATGATATATTTCCACTAATGCAACTATGTTCAAAAACATCTAATGCCAAACAGGTTACACTGTTGGCATCCATCACCTGGAAAGAAAACTTCTGTTCCAGTGTAGATGCGAGGTGTTAGTTTTATATAATAACAACATGTAATGGCCAAATATATTTGGATTTATTCAACATCTTTTGTGAACCACCCTGAATCTAACCAGCAGTTGTCCAAAGGCATAAATGTTTTTCACACCTTTTATGTCTGAATCTGCAGATAAGCATGCTTTCTTTTCTCACACTCACATTATATCAGCTGTGTGGACAGTTCTGGACATGCCAGAAAAAGCGAGAGCACTGAAGCCGAAGTCATTTGAGGTGAGGTTAAGATTGGTGTGCCAATTAGTCGGCTAGTAAAAATGAGTATTCATGCACACAGGACAATAATTAGTAGATTTTCTCCCACATCTAGTAACTGAAGAACAGTCTTTAGTTATGAAATGATGAGGATCAGTTGAAGTTTAATCGTACCTGCTCAGCAAGCTTCCCCAAACCTATGAGGCTACATGAGGAGAGGAGAGGAAGATGTGATGTATAAATATATTAAAAAGTAACAAACTTAAAAAGAAAATTAAATTAAAAAAAATAAAAACTTAAATAGAAGGTTGAATGAGCTACATGACTAGTAAAAGGAGAAAAAAAAAAAAAAACTGAACACTGGGGATGCAATTAGTCTATGAAATCAGATACGGGTCATATTCATGCCTATACTGACCTGTAGGCAGATTGCGAGATTGACCCTGCAGCCGAAGGCAGTGCTGACGGCACGTGGGTGCAGCCCCACATCCTTAAAGAGCTTACAGAAGGACTGTGTCAGAGCAACACGAGGCCTCTCTTCCGCCACAACCACACATGAACGCACACGGGTCAGATCCATCCCACGGGCCTGAGAGAGAGATAGACACATAAATACATTCCTCAGAAAAACACAAAGATTTTTTAGGAAAATAATCCATCCGAGTCCATTTAATGCAACTGAATGACTGCTGCTTGGTTGACGCTTGAAAAGCCACACACAGTAATCCACAGTAAACCATACGACCACAGTGACTGAATCAATGTCTACTAAAGCTAAACCATAGTGTCAAAAAAAAGAAAGAAAAGTAGGTGGCCTTAAAGTGTTAGTTTACCAAAAAATGAAAGTTCTGTCATTAATTACTCAGCCTCATGTCGTTCTACACCCATAAGACCTTCGTTCATCTTCAGAACGCAAATTAAGATATTTTTGATAAAATCCGATGGCTCAGTGAGGCCTCTATTGCCAGCAAGACAATTAACACTTTCAGATGCCCAGAGAGCTACTAAAACATATTTAAAACAGTTCATGTGAGTATAGTGGTTCAATCTTAATATTATAAAGTGACGGGAATACTTTTTGTGCACCAAAAAAAACAAAATAACGACTTTTCAACAAGTGTCAACAAGTGTTTAAGGGTCAAACAAACGGCAGCCATTCACTAAAAATCCTAAAAATCTCAGTTTGTGTTAATCTGAAGAAAGAAAGTCATATACATTGGGGATGGCATGAAGGGGAGTCAATGAGAGAACTTAAATTTGTGGGTGAACTATACATTAAACTATAATAACCCTGATGAGAAGCAGATTGAAATGCCGTGTCTGTGAGTGTATGCGTGAGTGCGCACCTTTAGAGAGTCGGTGAGAGAGCTGAGAGATCTTGTGCAGAGCTCCATCACAGAGTATGAGCAGAACGTGTCTCGGACTTTAAATTGACTGACGGACTGTAGCCACAAAGCAGGGTTCACCTCCAGATCCATCGGCGAGATCAGAACAGACTGTTGCCCTGCAAACACGCTACACACGGACAACAAGAACAAAAATAAACAAATAAGAAGTTGCTCAACACCTGTGTTTGCTGAGTGTTCATCTCAGGCGAGTGTACAGGTGGTCTGTACCTGCAGAGACACCACAAGACGAAGCCAAGGCTGCAGTACGGGTCGAGACATACGGCCACCTCACGAGAGGGATACAACTCACACTGCAGTTTAACAGAGCGACACAGAGCACTGGTTGCATTGTGAGACATCTTTAGAGAAAGGGAGAAAAAACAGAGACTATGAATAACAATTTTATAATATCATTTTAATATAATATTATTAATAATTATTATAAAAAAGCTTTTATTTTATTTCCTTGCCCCTTCATTAGAAACATACAATAGGGTCCAAAAGGCAGTCTCACCACTAGTAAAAATGTAAAAAATAATTTAACTTTTTCATTATTGATTATTTTAACAGCACAGCAATTTATAGTTTTAGAAGTAATTTTATTAATAAATTAAATATTTATTTATGAATACATTATTATACTATTTTTGCAACTTTATTAGATATACAGTATGGTCCAAAAGGCTATTTTGGAAATTTAGTGAAATTAAGTAATTTTGCATTTTTCTAATTTTATCATATGACTAATTATACATCAATATTATATATAATATTATAATACGTTAAAAATATTTATACAATTAAATTTAACGACAGTCTTTGTTTAATAAAGAATTTTATTTTAAATTATATATCTGAAAAAAAAATACTACCCTAGTAGAAAAGTCTACTTAAAATACATTTATTTCATACAAAGTATACTTCAAATCCATTAACATACGTGTTGATATCACTTAATGCTTACTGATATATCAAATTGTGATTATAAATTATAATATAACACTTTATTAGGAGTATTTCTTTATTGCACATTGTACATTTCCTAATATTATGCTTAAATGTTTTAATATCACTATTAAAAAGGATTGTATGATCTTTAAACTCAAGATACACAAATTCCATTTCACACTACACCGACAGACACAAACCAACGGCAACAGCCACGAGATTACAGCACATCACTTCTCAGACATTCTAAATCCCATTGAGCATGTTCAATCAGAGAAAATAAGCTCCGGCAGACACCAGTAGACTCCGACAGGGATACAGCAAACTGATACAGCAAAACCCAGCGAACTGTCTGTTGCAGTCTGTCAGCGTGGTGTGAATTGGTCTTAAAACAACATTAGTAATCGGTATGAAGAGTCAAAACCTTTACTCCAGCGAGCATGCCTGTAGTGGACACACTGAAGTCCAGATACGCCAACGAGTCTGGGTCACATGGCTTAAACAGGAGGGGACAACGCCTCTTTGGCAAGTCGTCTAACAAATAAACATATTTCTGATGAACACCTGACAGGTGTAACCTTTTAACAAACATCTCATGTCTCTCACAAACTCACCTGTTTCCAGGATAGGAGGCCATGATTTAAAGTCCACAGCCACTGATGCATCTCTGGACCTCAGAAGTTTAGAGATGCTTTGAGTGGTCATGACACACACTGAACGACTCACCTGCACACACACCAACATTTTTATTAATTAAAAATGGTAATATTTTGAGAGCTGATGTATTGTCTCAATCTATAATGCATTGCATTTACAATAATTTATTTGATCTAACTATTAAGTTATAAAGATATCGCTAATAATTGATGTATGGTGCGTGTCCTCACCTCTAGGATCATTTTAACTGTAGGTAGTGTAGTGGAGATATTCTGAGGGTGAGGCGGTCGTACAGTTATAGGAATACAGCCTGCATACAGACAGCCGTAAAAAGCAGCGATCAGATCTAGACCTGAAAAAAAATGCACACAAACAAAAATTAAAAAAGGTGGAATTCAGAGCACATTTACTCATTATCATTTATGACACATTTAACAGAAATTTATTTATTTTCATTTGAATTTAAATCAAGCAAATGTAATGTGATGCCTCTACGGATTTAATTGGAGTGGGCGGCTCTTGAATGTGAATTGAAGAGGAGGGCCGTCTGCTGTAGCTGATTTTATTTCATTAAATGCTACAATTAGCACCACGGAAAAACAACTATAAATTTGATTATTACCCTGAACCAGAGTTCAGTACAAAAATTAAACATGTATATTGCTTGTGAGAAGTTTATTAACTGGTGCTAAGATGACAAAAAAATGTGAACTATTATTTACAGCCTAATTTGGCTGAAATAAAGGCACAGAGGTGTTATTGCAGCTGCAGATTTATTGGCAAACTTTACAGTATGTTTGGTGCGTTTGTCTTTAAAGTATCTTTACTTGGGAGCCTTTAACTCCAAGTAAAGGAATAAATTGAACAATACATCAATATGTTCTCTAAATGTTAATGTCTAGGGAGAAACACAATACATTATATATTTGCAACACTTCAGAGATATCTGTACTTCCGTACTTTTTAGTTCATTTTACAAAAAAAAGGGGAAGGGGGGAAGCTTGAATTGCTCTTCGCCCAACCATTAGAATATATATTAAAAAAAACTTCTATTTTACCTTCTGATCATACGGTTTAATAAAAAAAAAAAAAAAAAAAAAATGATGTTCTTCCTCAGTATTTTGGTCTTGTTTCCAGTGCAAATGTCTAAAGATTCTTGAATCAGGATGTATTTACTGGAGATGAAGTGAGTTTATGATTGAAACAAGAACAAATATCTGCCATTGGGCTCAGAAAAAAAAAAAGTCATCTTAATTCAAAGGGAAGTTTTGATAACTTATTGACAGACATTAGCAATGTATTAGTAGAGTATTTAGTACTATTAGTAGCATAAACTCACTTCATTTTAAATTTGCATCCCAAGTAAATGTATCTTGATTTAAAGGTGTTTAGATATTTGTTTTGGAAAACGGGACAAAATTACTGAGGAAGATTTTTTGCAATGCATGCAACATTTAACACTATGACTTTATGAATTTAAGACTTTCTGCTCTGATTTAGGACCTATTTAAGACCTTAATTTGTGTAAAGGAAAATTAAGACAGAAACCCTGAATTAAATCAATTAAAGTTAAGTAAGTTAGCTGGAGTGTGTGTGCGCGCATTTATATGTGTACCTGGTGGATATACCAATGCTACATGGTCTCCGTCTCGTAGCTGTCCTCTTTCATACAGCAAAGTGGCGATTTTCTCTGCTTTCTTGTGAAGCTGCAGACAGGTCAGAGAGCTTCCTATTGCACCCTGAAACATATACACAAACACATTTATAAAAAAAAAAAAAAATGCTATAGCTGAAATCATATGGAAGTCAGAAAGGCTCCTGATTTTAAAATCATTTTCTTAACACACTGCTGAGGGAACTGAGCAAAGTTATATGTGTGTGTTACCCGTGAGTTAATGAGCGTGTACAGTATGTGGTCAGGTGTTGTCTGAGCCCTCCACTGCAGCACCTCCGACAGGAAGAGAAACTACAATTCACGTAAGAGAAAAAAAATGATCAGTCTGAGCGAAAGACACACTCACACATATTCATAACCTCTAAGCAAGGTTTCCTTTAGAAGGTCAGTTGAAGTCAGTTTTTGGCTCTTATCTTCCCATCTCCAAAAATCTACAGGGATCCTAGAGTTGCACGATATGGGAAAAATCTAAATGTAATTTTCTGATAACGATTGTGATTCAATTTAATTGGCACACAATTTTGTGATTATATATCAATATAATTATAAAATTGTTATTTCTATCATCATTAAATAAAAATAGTAACCAAAATAAGAAATCTTACCATTTAAAAATATCACTTCATTTTGTTATTGAAAGTAAAGCGTGCGGCACATATTTACATATGAATCTAAATACTCCCAGAAGCGTGGGTGAAGTTGGGATGTTCACTAACAGAATACCACTGCAAACATATTTCAAACTTTTTTACCCCTAAGAGAAGAATAAAAAAAAAACTTTACAAAGAGTATATTAGATACTGAGATGATCTCATGTAGAGCAGCATTTACTGCAAATTGAGCCGCTATGAGACTGAAAATACTGGATCACGAGTTGCTCGCATGTAAATGAACACAGTGCTGTGCTTCACTCTGAAACAGCACATCTATTTTTTTAAATTAAACCATAGCCGTTCTTACAGCGATTTTGAATTTATTCTGTTTAACTATACTGCTCAAAGAGATCTTAATCTCTGTAGACACACAAACCCTGAATTTACCTGCTCATTGTCCTCCATGTGACTCAGGTCTCGTCCGCTGGCCTGAGCCATTCGTTTTCCTGCAACGAGATTCCCCACCATCACAGAGGCAGGACCCACCTCTGCAACAAACACACACAATATTTACGCAACACTATCTATGTAACAAACACATGATGCTCTATAACACACACAAAGACTTGTGGACCTGGTTGCTTCTGTCTGGGTTTGGGCAGGTTGGTGATGCAGGAGTGAGGACACATGAGGATGCTGCAGGGGTGTAGCGCCCCCTCCAGGAACAGCTGTTTAGTCTCAGACAGGTGGATTCCACCCAGAGGGGTTTTGGGAAGGGTGTTGGCAGGAACCAATGCCAGACAGTAGACCCCCACCTGATGAATTCCATCTATAGCCTAAATACAGATAAGTTTTGTCAGAGAAGGCTTTATTATTAATTATTAATAACCTTAATTATATAGTTAATACATTGAAAAAGCCAGAGGTGTGACTTTAGTAACTAAACAGAAATGCAATGTTCTATCATGAAACTCTAGATGGTGCAGGCTAAAAGATCCTTCAACTCAACCTGCTCGCAATCACTTCATAATTTATAAAACACAGCTGATTGACTATTGGCTACAGCAGTAACCAATGAGCATGCATGCTCAAGCAATGATCGTACTTTCAGAAACCTCCCACCTTCCCCAGCTCCACCTGTATAGATCTGCTATGGGTAATTCATGTATGCTATATTGCAGAACAGCAGCATGTCTTACTTGCTCACAGCAGTGTGTCGTTTATGTATTTGCAGCCGCAAGTCCTGTACTTTTGCTACAGCAGTAGCATAGCAGATCTATTCCGCATTCACATCAACATTGTTGTACCAATTACCATGCCAAACTCTCCGAGAGTTGTCATGACAGAACTGAAGTTAACCTTGGAGGTTCACATTAAGTAAATATTTTTATAAACAAAAATTTACATTTAATCATTTAGCAGATGCTTTTATCCAAAGTGAATTACAAATTAGGAGAACGATAGAAGCAGTTAAACCAACAAAAAGGCAACAATGCTAATTTAATGCTCATGAAACATTTCTTATTATTTATTGCAATCTTGCAGCATATATGTATAGAGAATAAAGAATATCATTTCTTAATTATATATATATATATATATATATGTGTGTGTGTGTGTATGTATGTATGTATGTATATATATATATTACTGACCCCAAACTTTGGAACTTGTATTACACATTTAAAGATTTCCACAGTAACAAAACTGAAATGCATGAATGTTAATTAATTAATCTATGACTTTTCTCTTATTAATGGCATTGAGAAGTTCACAGTTAAAATTACACAATACAAATCTCTGAAAATTCTAAATCTTAAGTTAAAGGTTTTTATTTAGGTAAAACCTATGTCTGTTGTGACTTTAGCTCTAAAAATTTTACAACTAGCACAACTGTATATTAAACATTAAATATGGTCTTCTTGGCTGTGATTTTGTTGCTTAGTACAGAAAGATGCTCATTTTAAGCCTCAACCATGACTAAGTGTGTGTGTGTGTGTGTGTGTACCTGCAACACTCGGCTCATCCACTGGTAACTCTCTTCTTCAGTTGAATCTGGTCTCTGTTCTGCTACCAGCACAATCCTCTCATCATACAATACAGTCACTGAGAACACCACCGTCCTACACACAGTGAGCAGAGACATTGTAATCAAGATTCTCTCTAGAGTAGTACTGGTTGGTAACTGTTTCTGTCTCCATTTTCATACATACCTTCCTCTATAGATAAACTTCATGGGCTCAACAGCAAGAGCGGTTGCGATGATGTCATCAGCATTGTGTTTCCGTCCCCCGACCTGCATCAGTCCTTCCAGCGTACCAGAGATGAAGATCATCTCACCTGGACCCACAAACCCCAGCAGACCCGACCTCACAAACACGCATTCGCTGACCAAACCACCGTCACATGCCACTGGGCAAACCTGCACCACAGAGACACACACACTTACCGACAGACAGGACACATACACTAAAAAAAGCAGGATATAGACTTAAAATGTACCAAAATTTTATAATAATAATAAAAAAAAGAGTTCCCAGCTAAGAAAAAAAAGGTCAGACCACCTTAAGGTAGTGAGTCTGTTTATTGGAACAACCAGCTGGTAGTCGAGGTAATGAACTAACTAGCCCAGCTTGAACCAGCTAATTACTATAAAATACAGCTTGGGCCAATTATAAATGACTTGCATTACATTTAAATGCTACGCAAGAGAAAAGCATCTGGCAAATTCATTAATGAATAAACCATGTAAAACTAGCTAGTTTAAAAAAAAAAAAAAAAGATTTTTTTTTTTTTTTACTTCACCAAATAAAGTAAAAGATTTTACACTATAGTTTTTTTAGTTAATCTAGTTTTTTTTTTTAGTAGATTTTAGTTTTTACTACTGTTCAGCAAGATTTTTAAAATCTTTTTTTTTTTTTTTAAAAAGAAGACTCTTATGCTCACCAGGACAGCATTTATTTGTAAAAAATATACATTTTGGAATGTATAATATGTATAATACAGTAAAAACAGCAATATTGTGATTGCACTTTAAAATAACCGTTTTTCATTACTCATTACTTCAGTCACATGATCATTCAGAAATCATTTTAATACGCTGATTTGGTATGCTGCTTAATATTTTTGTGAAAACCCTGAAACATTTTCTTTGATGATTCTTTGAAAGAAAATTTGAAAGAACAGCATTTATTTGAAAACGAAATCTCTTGTAACATTATAAATGTCTTTACTGTCACTCTTGATCAATTTAAAGCGTAGTTCACCCAGATATTTCTTTCTTCTGTTGAACACAAGAAAAGATATTTTTTGGAATATGGGTAACCAAACAAACAGTTGATGGAGCCCATTGACTTCTATAGTATGGATCCATTAACTGTTTGGTTACCAACATTCTTCAAAATGTCTTCTTTTGTGTTCAGCAGAAGAGAGAAATTCATACAGGTTTGGTACAACTTAAGGGTGAGTAAATATAAATTTTTTGGTAAACTATCCCTTTAATGCATCCTTGCTAAATAAAAGAGTTCATTTCTTAAAAATAAATTCTACTGATGTCTTTTGAGTGGTACTTTTATATATAAGCATAGAGAAACTTAGTGGATATGCAGTCTATAGTGTATTTTCACACCTCGAATGTGTTCTTGCTCATTCCTGTAAGCCCATAATATGACGTTCCCGTGGCAGCAGACGACACGCAGATCTCGCCAATCTCATCGGTTTTACACAGCTGAGGAACGCCCTCCGATTTAACAACGCACACCATTGCTGAGAGAGACGGAGAAAAGTCAGTTTTACGAGAACCATTAAGTCGTTTGATGAGGTCTGCGGTCACATGAGGAAAACAGCATTGAACTGCTCTAGGCTGGTTTGTGAGGTATATGTTGGAACTGAATCAAAATGCTTTGGGGATGTTCATTCGTTCATGTTCTCATAATCGCTGTACCTCCTGGCATGGCTGTGCCCACATCCTGTAGGGTGAGGACGGACAGCTTCTCTCCTGTGTCCACTCTGATAACCCCGTGACTCAGATTCGTCATACTCAGGACCCCTCGGCCTGCTGGCTTAGAGCTGCCCTCCTGAGGCCTGACAGAAAACACATGCATACAAACAAATGAAAGAATAAACATGTCCATATGTGTCACTAAAATATTATGTTACCATAGACACAATATTTTCCAGATTTCATAAACAATATGTAATTGTGTGGTTTGACAAAAGAGTTTGCTGGGTTTGAGCGGCTGCAGAAGATATAACCCGGCATTCTCACGGTCTTGAAAGTTTTGAAAGTATTACCATTGTTTAGTTTTTCTACCAAATTCTTGCATCTGCACCCACAAAAATATCATTGAATGTGTCACCAAAAGAGTGCAACACATGAGCAGCTTCATGGTCATGGTGTTTCTATGAGATTCAACTATACCATACACTGATGTTCAAAAATTTAAAGTTAGTAAGATTTTTAAATGCTTTTGAAAGAAGTGTCCTATGCTCACCAAGGCTGCATTTATTTGATTAATAATACAGTAAAAACAGTATATGGAGTATGATTACAATTTAAATGAACTTTTAATACATTTAAAAATGTAATTCATTCCTGTCATGGCAGAATTTTCAGCATCATTACTCTTTAGCGTCGCATGATCTTCAGAAATCATTCTGATATGCTGTTTTTGTGATAAGAAAAATGTATTTATTATTATTGAAGTTGGAAACTGTTGTGCTGCTTAAGGGGTTAGTTCACAAAATAATGAGAATTCTGTCATTCCACATTCATAAGACCTTTGTTCATCTTCTGAACACAAATTAAGATATTTTAATGAAATCCAAGCGCTCTCTGCCCCGCGCCATTGAGATCATACGCAACTACCACTTTCAAGGTCCAGAGAGGTAGGAAAGACATCATTAAAGTACTTCATGTGACTCCAGTGGTTTAACCGCAATATTATGAAGCGATGAGAGTGCTTTGCGCTCACGTGAACATGTGGTGCTTTCGTGAACACTCGTGCATGTGCCTTGTGTTGATGCGCGATACTGAACAACATGTCTGTGTCGTGATGCTCTCGTGAACGCACATTGCAGATCAATATTTTAATAAATAAAGTGGAAAATTCTGTTTTACCACACCGTGTCGCTTCAAAAAACTGAGATTAAACCATTGAAGTCACATGGAGTACTTTAATGATGTCTACCTTTGTGGGGCTTTAAAATGGTAGTTGTGTAGGATCTCTATGGAGGGACATAAAGCTCTCAGATTTCAATAAAAAGATCTTCATTTGTGTTCCGAAGATGAACGAAGGTCTTGCAACAACATGAGGATGAGTAATTAATGACAGAATTTTTGGCTGAACTAACCCTTTAATATTTTTGTAGAAACCATAATAGATTCTTTGATGAATAGAAAGTTCAAAAGAACAATTTAAATTGTACTGAAGCCAAACTTTTCAATGGTAGAGTACAAGACAAAAAATGTCCAAAAATGACAGATGATCCTCACTATGCTTTTTCGACAACTTTAAATGAGACAAGTTGCATCATAGTACATAGTCATGGTGTTCAGGTCTTTACTACTCATATTTAAAACGTTCCACATCACTATAAAGGCCAATTCACACCACGGATGAGAACTATAAGGGTAGCAATAAAAGTATGTTCTAAAAATCTTTCTAAATACAAAAGAATAGCAGCTACACTACAGCTGTAACGATAAAGGCACAGAGAAGTGATATCATTGAAATCACTTTCAGAAAGATTTTTCCAGCTGATGAATGATCGAAACATTGACAGCTAATCAGAATCAATAACCCTTTAAAGAGCTTGAGCATCGAAAGTGGCTGACAACATAACTGGAGCGACCACAACTGATATTGTGTGTTGGTGGGACACTAATATCATTATAGCTATTGTTCTTGGTGTGAACAGGCCTTATTAAACGCTTCAAGGGATATTCAATAGTTTTTGTTAGAGAAATCTGAGATATCATTGATCACATTTTTTATATCCAATTTTAGGTTTACCAGCCTCTAAATGGCACATTTAAAAGTGAAGAGTGGCTGATAACTTTACACGTCGGTCAGGGCAGCCTTATTTGTTTATTCAGGCGATTCTTGGCAATGTGAATCAGACTTTATGGCGATATTGAAAAATCTGGCTACGCAAGAGTAATATCCGTCTGCTTGCACGATTACAGTATTTAAACTTAGACCACACACAAACACAATTAAATGTATTTTAATTAAGTGAAATCTGTCCAGTTCTTAATCAAACATTTCATATACCATGAAAATCTGAGTCAGATGTATTTCTTAGTAGTTATGTGTGTATGGAAGTGCGTAGGCCTGGTTATGTTGTTTGTAATGAGTAACCACAAAAGACAGAACCTCCCATTTTAATGTGTTTAAACTGAAAACAGATTCCTGAGCAAAAGAATGACGTTTGCACATGTGTGCCTCCAGGGCAAGGAGTGTGTAAGTATATTTATACCTCCTCACAGCTACAGTTAGGGCCTCGGGGGAGCCGGCACACGGGCATATGACCTCTGACCTCAAGCCCATGTTCTGGAAAACATTTAGAAATGCATCGCAGGAGGATATGGACCCTGGGAAAGAAAGAGAGAGAATTGCTGAATATACTTTCCATAAAGGCTTGATGCACAAAGTAACACACTCACAGGCTTCGACTCATCACTAACACACACTCACAGGGGTTTGATCCATCAGCGATCAACAGCATTCTCAGGGAGCTCATGTTGGTGTCAGTCTGGTCTTTGTGGGACATTAGAGCCCAGTGGAGATCTCTACTTTTCACACATGCCACCTTAGCTGCACACACATGGAAAGAAACTAATTATTGAACAGAATGATTGTGTGTGACACTATGTTTTATATAGCAGACCTCGGTTTTGATCTTTAAACATGTAGCAGATAGGAAAACTCTACAAAAAGCCTGGAGACCAAAGGTCAACACATCTGATGAATGTGTACCATGTGTGTACCTTTGTACTGGCAGACTTTCTGGATCCAGGACAGAGGATTCACCTTCATAAGTGCGTATGGAACACTGACCACATGTAACATATTCAACACGCTCTACAGAGAAAGAAAAGGTAGAGAAATCACTTTTTCAAGATCAAGTGTAGGCTAAAAAAATCATTTGATGAATTACAACATACAGTAAATGGATATGCTGATATTACCGTTTGAACACTGTGCCAAAGGCCGATGCCTTTCTTAAAGTCCAATACATTCACCATAGTCTCAGCTGAAACACACACGCACACCATACAGAAATAAAGCCATGCAAGTTTGGAATACCATGAGGCTGAGTTAATGATGAAATACCAGCAGAAATATGCCTTTAAGTATCAGAAAAGAAGCGTGTTATATTTGTGTATCTTACCCTCACTGTATCCGCAGGTATGCGCAAGTGTTTGGCAGTGTTTAAGCATTGCCATCCTGGTCACAGTTATTCCTAACACACTCCCATCCTTACAGGTCTTATACTGTCAATCAACCACAAAACACAGCCACTCTCATTATAAATGCAGTGAGATCATTGTATTGCCTATGAATTACAAAACATAACTTGGGAAGGCGTTGTATAAATAAAAATGTAAATAAATATAAATTATATTTTTAATAAATTATGTATTATATTATATAGAACAAATTTACACCTTGGTGGAGAATAAAGTTATACGAACATTTTATGTATACACGTTGGAAAGTAAAGTCTTGTATGCTCACCAAGGCTGCATTTATTTGATCAAAAATGCAGTAAAAACAAAATAACTCTTTTCTATTTAATATACTTTAAAATGTAATGTCTTCCTGTGATGCAAATCATTACACCATTCAGTGTCACTTCAGAAATCATTCTAATATGCAGATTTGTTGCTCAAGAAACCTTTATTATTATCATCAATGACGTAAACTGTTTAATCTTACTGACCCCAAACTTTTGAAGATTAGTGTATTAAATATGACCATAAAATTAAATAAAATATGGTGTGTTAAATCAAAATAAAAATGAATTAGTCAAACAATTACATGGTGTGTTACCTCTATGTACGCGGTGTCATTGTTAGCGTCTTTAATGAGTGGAAACCACTCTCGTGGGGGTTTAGATAAATGTTTGGAGTCAGTCAGCACCCAGAGCAACTTTGGCCAGCCTGAACACACACACATAAACCAGTAAGGATAAAAACACACATATATCGACAACACATAATATTCCTCTATGGAAAAAAGTGTACAGGGGGTTCTAACAAATATTGTGATATCTCTGACCTTTGAACTGCATGACATCGCCACTAGCACTCTTCGGAAGACCTTTCTGACATGCGTCGCTGGTCAAAGCCACGGTAACTCCACAGCTACCCAACAGGAAACCAATTTGTTGACTACCAGCATCCTTTGAAGGGATAGAGCAGGAAGGCACACACCTCAGGCAAGTTTCTTCATTTACCATTTTAAAAACAATTTTACAAGTTCTTCTGAATATGTGCAGTTCTGCCTAACCAGATGTATTTTTGCAGGAAATTTTTTTGCAGTAGAAACTACCTTCTTTGTAAGTGGTACTTCAATTGGGACAGGAACAACTTCAGCCAGGAGACAGCCATAAAACGCCACCATGAATGCTGCTGGGTCACTATTGGGGTAAACCAAAGCTACCTATAGTAACAAACACATAATCTTCATTCTTCATCGGTTCTTAAACACATGTCTGTATTAGTATCTATATCTGATTCATAACTTTATAATGGATTTATACACACTACCTCTCAAAAGTTTGGGATCGGTAAGATTTATTTCTTTTTTTTTAACATTAAAATCTCAGGCTCACAAAGGCAGCCTTTATTTGATAGAAAAACAGTAATATTGTGAAATATTATGAATATGAAAATACATTTTGTTATTTTTATATATTTTAAAAATCTTACTGACCGCAAACTTTTGAACGGCAGAGTAAATTTTGGAACAATATACACTCACTGGCCACTTCATTAAGTACAGCTGTTCATCTGTTTCTTAATGCAAATATCTAATCAGACATTCACATGGCAGCAACTCAATGCATTTAGGCATGCAAGCGTGGTTAAGACAATCAGGTAAACTTAAAACTGAGCATCAGAATGGGGGGGGGGGGGTGATTTAACTGACTTTGAATGTGACATGGTTGTTGGTTCCACACTGGCTTGTCTGAGTATTTCAGAAACTGATGATCTACTGGGATTTTCATGCACAACCATCTCTAGGGTTTACTGAGAATGGTTAAAAAAAGAGAAAAACACTGAGTGGCAGTTTTGTAGGAGAAGATACCATATTGATGGCAAAGGTCAGAGTATGGCCACACTGGTTGAGCTGATAGATAGGCATCAGTAACTCAAATAACCACTCGTTACAACAAAAGTCTGCAGAAGAGCATCTCTGAACACTTTTATAGAAAATTGGAAAAAACGTTGCCTGGTCTTATGAGTCTCAATTTCTGCTGCGCCATTTCAGATAGTAGGGTCAGAATTTGGCATAAACAACATGAAAACATGGATCCATCCTGCCTTGACGGTTTAGGTTGCAGCTGGTAGTGTAATGGTATGGGGGATATTTTCTTGGCACACTTTGATCCCCTTATTGCCAATTGAGCATCGTTTAAACACAACAGCCAACCTGAGTATTGTTGCAGATCATATCCATCCCTTTATGACCACAGAGTACCCATCTTCTGATGGCTACTTCCAGGAGGATAACACGCCATGTTACAAAGCTCAAATCATCTTAAACTGTTTTCTTGTGTTCACTACTGGCCTCCACAGTCACCAGATCTCAATCCAATAGAGCACCTTTGGGATGTGGTGTGAAATTTGCATCATGGATGTGCAGCCGGCAAACCTGCAACACTGCGTGAAATCTGAGGAATGTTTCTGGAATCTATGCCATGAAGAATTAAAGTAGGTATGAAGGCAAAAGGGGGTCCAACCTAGAACTAGCAAAGTGTACAAAATAAAGTGGCCAGTGAATGTATAAGACAATACATAAATATAAATAAATGATCCACTCACTTACCCTGTCTCCAGGGTGGATGATTGGTTCTTGTTTGGTTCCCAATTTGTGGAGCAGGTTAAAGGCCAACTTCAAACTCCTGGACCAGAGCTTACCTACAAACACATAAACAAAGAGATATAAAATGCACTCACAACCAAACAGAATTAAACCGAAGGTGAACGAATGAATACATATGTGTGTACCATATGTAAGCGTGTATGGTTGCTTGGCATTGCTGTGTGTAGTGGTCAAACAGGGGGCTTTTGGAGCGATGGCTCCCCAGCGCAGAAGGGCCGCTTCTAGGGAGGAGGGGCAGTTCTTGAGTCCGTCGAGATCTTCTCCTTGTATGGGCAATGACTCCGCCCCCTCTGGGCGTGGCAGAGAGGGATCAGGCTGCTGCACTGCACATGGCAAATGTTCAGAGAAGGTTAGCAAAGCATTTGCATGTTGATGAGACCCACGTTTATCTAAAAATTCTTCTTCCAGAAAATTGTGTCATCATTTACTCGCTCTCATGACATTATCATGACATCAAGACACCAGGGTGAGTAAATGATGACAGGGTTTTAATTTCTCTATGAACTATCCCTTTAAGCACTTCACCTGGATCTCTGCAAAAATAGCTACATCAAATTAAATTGTTCTGTGCAGGGTGTGGAGCGTTTAATCTGAGAGTAATGAATTTCAAGACCTTTGACTCTGGTAACTATGGAAGTGTTCTTTGAACTGGTGCAGGGTATTCAAACATCTATATTTTATATTCATTTACATTTAGTTATAATCATCTTTGAATTCAAGCATTAGGCACAAAGAGAGGGGAAACATTTTAACCTTCCAGAAGTTCTTCAAAGTCCTCAACAAAGAACTCTCTCAGGGGTCTTCGCTTGGGCCGCTTCAGTGTATTAACTAGCTGCTGGATCTTTGCCGACACACGGCTACTGACAGGCACACCTACATTTAAGCATATTTGCAATTACACTACAAATCCTCACAATGGTGAGAAACACACTTTGATTAAATAGTATGTTTTGTCATTTTAAATTCATTTAATTCCATGCACACAGTGTACAAACACAACAAAATAAAGACATTTAAAAAAAAAAAAACAGAATTCTGCACACACTCACCATCTCCTGTCTCCATCAACTCAGCATTTCCATATTTGGGCAGGGGCCTGGTTATCATGGCGACCTGTGGGCGTTGAACAAAGATGGGGGCGGAGTCTGGCATGTAGCTGGTGATGTCAGGAGGGGCCGACAGACTGTCTGCAGTACACAAACAAACAGGCTAACTCATTAGTATAGTAAAATACAGCATAACCATTTAGCCCAATAAATGTGATGGTCTAATATCAGTGAGATGCGAAAGTGCATGCAGATAAAACAAAGGTGTATACATATCAAACAGTACTGAGGAGTGCTGAGGCCCTTTAACTTGAATCAAAGGCCATTATTGACACTGATATGTAATATGTTGATAAAATACACAAGTTGACAAAATGTGAATATACACACACACACACACACACACACACACACACACACCAAAACGAAGCCTTGTGTTGTGTCATCTTAGAGGGAAAGTTCAGACAAAAATTAATATCATCATTTACTTGCCGTCATGTCGTTCCAAATCTGTATGACTTTCTTTCTTCTGTAGAATATAAATGAAGATATTCTGAAAAACTTTGGAACTAAACAACATTGGGACCCATTGACTTGAGACATTTCTCACAGCCAACAGAAGAAAGTAAGTCATACCGTTTTGGAACAAGATATGTGAGTAAATAATTTTTGTGTGAACCATCCCTTAGAAGTCAGAAAAGTCTTTAGCCAAAAGAATCACAAAATACTGACCCTCAGAATCCAGAGACGACCATGGGCGATCTGATTGGTAGTCAGTGGAGTGCCTGCCAACTATTCCATTCTCAGCAGAAACACCCATTTCTCTTAAGCCCCGCCTTTTCAGAGACAGGTGAGACATCGGACCCACTGGGGAGTGAAATTAAAGATGAGAACGGAAGGCTAAACTATAGCATTCATATTAGCAGTATATTTTCAAGTCAATAATGGCTTGGCATATAGAACTGGCTGGTAGAAATAAGTAGAGTGCGAGTAGCTGATTGGCTGAAATTGGAAGGGGAAATTGAACAAATTGGCTAAAGTGAGTTAAGCACAATGATCTATTTGGCCGAACTTAGTTGAGCATGAGAAGCCAGCTGGCTGAAGTGAGATGATCTTGATAAGGGAGTGATCAGATGCAAAAACATTATTATTTCTTATGAAGTGATTTGAACGTGAGGAGCTAATTAGCTTGTTTTTCCTGTCTAACAAAAATAATATTCAATCTGTGCCAGATATTGGTGAAAGCCAAATTGGAGCTGGTTGACAGTGGCCTAAAAAGACTAATTTATCACATTACAAATTCTCAGTATTTGTGTTTATTTGCTGCCATGCGAGTATGCATTCTTACTGCCGTATGAGTGCATGCTGGTCTCTGCCAGTCGAGCTGCGTTGGCAGAGCTGTTGCTGTGCGACGACGATGACGATGATGTTGAAGGTGAGCCATGGAGAGCTCTGCTGATCCAGGAGTCCACACTGACACCCCCCGCTCTCCCCAGAGATCCCTCAGCGTCAGAGCCAGAGGACGAGTCTGCTGAGACACAAACAGAGAGAACAGCCTCGTACACACTTACTCACTGGCTCTCACACACACAAACACATGCACGCGAACATACACACACCTGGAGGTGTGTATGTGTCCATGGACGTTTGACCGATGAGCGATCGCCGCTTGGATGGCAAAAGCACAGCCATCTTTCTCTCACTGTGTCGCTCCAGCGCAGCCTGTACAGCTTCTGAGTGAACATCTGAAAGAGAGAGGCCGAGATTTTATACATACATGCTGTAAAGCTGGTGTGTAGTATTAAGTTCAGTAGAGTTGCTCTTTTTCTTGCCCGTTCTGAGATTTATTTAGTTAGTTTATTTATTACATCTAACATTACATCTGAACCCAATCACATGTTCATGGCAACTTTCTGAAATGTATTTATTACAAAAGATGCAAAAAAAAGTCTTGAAAGATATATTCATTCATATTTATATTCTGAATTAGATTTTCATTGTGTGTATATATATATATATATATATATATATATATATATATATATATATATATATATATATATATATATATATATATATATATATATATATATATATATATAAATATAGTTTGAATATTATAGTATATTTTTATATTTTAAATGTAAATGTAATAAAAAATATATGTACTTCAGACCAGAAATGAAAGTTTCCATTAAGGGGTGATATTTGTTCCCTTAAACTGAATCCAAGGAAATTGTTACCTTTATAATAACAATTTGTTTTCATACTTTATTATATGTATGCCCCAACTTTCATGTCAAATTCTTACATTTAAATCAATAAATTCTTACTGAATTTGATTAAAATTAAGAAACTGCAATTACAATTGCAGTTGTATTTGCAAATGTAAACTCCATGAATTGAGTGCAATAATTTAAATATACATTTTTAATATAGAAATATGAAGTTACATTCAAATAAATGAAACAAAACTAAAACCACTGATATGTGTCGGCAAGTCACATTCATTCATCAGTTTTGTTAAAACTGGTTCATTCAGAAACAGAGCAAGTGACTGTCTTATGAGTGAATTACTGAAGCATTCATTGGAGCAGTTCATTCAAAAATGTGGATTCATTAAGTGATGAAACACTGCTATGTTTACATTTACATTTACATTTATTCATTTAGCAGACGACTTACAAGTGAGGAAAACAAACAAGCGATGCTATGTTCTGCTGTGGCTTTGTTTGGAACTATTTTTATTGGTGAAAATAGACAATATTGACAGTATTGTGTCTAAAATGTAAGTCACTTAATAATAACCTCTTGTTTATTGAACTGCTGTATAAAATCAATATCACATTTACGATTGCACTTATATTCTGGAAAAAACAGCTCTATCGTTTGTGTGATACTCCATAACTATATCATATGTTATAACAAAAAAGGCATTTAGGGGCATTTTTGCCTAATTTCTTGAATTTTGGGGATCTTTTACTAATTTTGGTGGCAATTTTGCCTCAAGAGTTTGTACTATCTCTCCTGGAAATCATATTGTGTCTGTGTGTAAATCTGTGCCTTCTATCTCACCTGAGCGGTAACGTTCATCCCTTGAGCCATTGGACCGTCGCCGCTGGTAACGGGAGGATGAGGAAGACGATGAAGATGGTGTGACAGGGATGCGGCGCTCTGCCCCTACAGCAAACACAGAGGGACAAATGTAGCTACAATACAATAAAAAGTGTGTGCTGCTGTGTAAAGTGAGGTATGCGTGTTACCTGGTGTTTGAGGTAGGTAAGCTTGTAAAAGTTTGGATCTTTTCTTCTCATAGCCCTTCTGTGTGATGTCACCTGAAATAAATAAATAAATAAATAAATGAACTCAACTGCCAGCATTGCAGCTTTTCATCAGGCACTGCAGTTCCACATGAACTAAGACGGTGGATAAAAAGGCACTCCTAGATGCATTTAAAATGGATTGCCAATCAATCACTAAAAATCACTTCGGAAATTGGTTTTAGACGCGTACAAGACACAACATGGACCACAGCTCAAACAATTAACATATGGGCTAAAGACAACGTTCAACCGGAAATTTCACTCTCTTGCTCTAACTGACATCACCGAAGTGAATTATGTAATATTTGCAAACACCACAGGAATATTGTAGAGGGCTTCATGATAAATCAAAATAGGCCAATAATAATAATAATAATAATAATAATAATAATGATTAACCACAATATGACATAGTGTGATTAGAAGTCATGGCTTAATGGTTTAAGGTTTGAAAATGAAGAAATTATGACAGCCATAAATATTATGATAGCCATAATTATAATAGCAACTTTACAGTTATAATGTAAAATAAAAATTATATTATTTTTCTTAACTAAAATTGTGAAATATTAAAGTAGTTTATTACTTTATTTTTTTTCTTTGTGTAAATATGTTATTTAGTAATAATAATTTTATTATTATTATTACTACATTTTAAAAATCACAACAATTAGATTTTTTTTCTCCATAACAATTCGTGCAGCCCTAAGAGACACATTTAAGTGACCAAGTGTAAATGAAAAGTCATATAGTAATATGATTATTCAAAAGTGTTGAAGTGTAACTTAATACCCCTTTATAGACCTCTGTGTGCAATACAGCTGAATAACATTACATTATAATGTAATCTCAGAAAATCAACACACAGAATACACAGTGGAAAATAGAGTTGCTGAAAGAAGCTAAATGCTTCTCAAATTAATATGTTAAACTCTGAATCTTTTCCTGTATTCCTGTGTTGACTGAGTGTGGCTGACTGATACTAGTAAACAAACACAAGCCTGAACATGCTGCATGCCTGCATCCCAAAATAATATCACAAATGAGATCCATGGCAACATAGGTGTGGTGCCCCCCCCAGAGACCCGCAGGAAATGAAGACATGGAGGCCCTGTTCTCATGAGACTCCCCCTCCAGTAAAAATATCAGAGGGAGCGAGAGAGAGAGAAAATCTTAACTTTAAATACATTTCTGCACTGAAGAGAAGCTTTGATTGTACACAGACCTGGAGGGGAAAACCAGAAAACGTCACGCCATAAACTGGGTTATTAGGTCAACCTGCACTGAGCTTTACATAATATACGTGCACAAAGACAAGATAACATATGCATATACTGAAACCTAAGCAAATGCACACACGCATAATCAAATCAAATCCAAGATAACATACGCACTCTCATGAGTGCTTGCGCACACAGACGCACAACTGAACACAAGCTCCGTGGCCACTTTATTCGATACGGCTGCTTGTCAAAGCAAACAACCGAACATTAACTCCATTTAGAAAGCATGTAGACATCATTGCGATGCTTTAGTTGCTTTCGGGCAATGGGATCATTAGAATCGGCACGTAATGGCATGTGATCTGAGCAAATGAGTGTGGGAAGATTGTTGATGCAAGGTTTCTCAGAAACGGTTGACCTCTTGGGATTTACATGCTTGGGTTCAGAGAGAATGCTGTATGAATTTAGCCAGATTTGTGAGAGAAAACACCTTGTTAAACAGAGCTCAAGGCAGCCGACAGTACAGCTCTCTTGCGCAAAAAGGGGTTTTCTGAAATGCACCACATGTCAAAGTATAGAGCAATAAAAGGTCCATGCAAGGTCCATTAAAAATTGTGGAGTCACTAAAACTGGGCGAATAAAGATTTGTCTAAAACTCCTGGAGAAAGAGAGGGAAAATGGCTGACATAGAAAGCACGAGGACAGTAAGATTCTTTTAAAGACATTTTTATTCTTATTTCTGCCATAGGCGCTGCTCCTGTGGGGCTCGAGCAGATGAGTACGGACGAAATTGGTTGAACACCCACGGAAAAACACGAGATATGGAGTGTGTGCACCTACTGGCAGAAGCATACATTGGTACCTATATGATTTGTGCATTAAACTGATCGAATGTGACAGTAAGGATATTTATAATGTTACAAAATATTTAGATTTCAAATAACTTTGTTCATCAAAGAACCCATAAAAAATAGATGATGGTTTCCAAAAAATATTAAGCATCTTTTAAGCAGCATGTTAAAATGGTTTTAAACAGTGATAATAATAAGCAATGTTTCTTGAGTATCAATTTGTCTTTCCCATTAGAAGCTTCGCAAGCGCTTGGAATACGTCATGAACTGAACGAGGCATCAGTTTACCATCAGGGATTTGTTGTGTCGCGTCGCATCATTGATTATAATGGGTTATTTTCTCTTCGGTCACGTCACGCTGCTTGCGTCCGGTGTGAAATAGAAAATAGTTACTTTTACTTGTAATAATATTTCACTATGTTACTGATTTAGTTCATTTTGGGTTAAATAAATGCAGCAATGGTGAGCATAGGAGACTTCTTTAAAAATACATTTCGATTTGAGACTTTTCGATCTCGGCAAATCTGACCTTCTAAAGCTGTAGCCTCAAAAAAAAACCTATTCATTCACAAATCAGATATCGCTACTTCTCTCCAGAACTCCCATGAACACTGAAAGCAAGAGCACAAACATCACACTTGACTTGAATTTTCATTTGGCCTCAAGGAATGCTGCCAGCGTCTTGCTAAATCCAGGTTATATTCAACATCTGGGTTGTTTGGGAAGATAAAGAGCAGTAGGAGGACCTCAGACAAGCTTGCAAAATCTGGTAAATGCTGTGTCCCATAAGACAGTTTAGCTTGCAGCAGTGATCAAGGGCATGATAAAATCAGTACAATAGTATTATCGTCCAGACTTTACCTAAAGGTGTGACAGTCATCTGTCCTTTAACTCCCGATTATTGATTGTGGATTTTTAATAGCATGTAGATTGCTTTCTTATGTCGTTTCAGGGAAACTCTAGACATTTTGTCTGGGTTATGTAACAAAATGATTAATCAAAGTGTGACTGGAAATGATGATTTGCCATAATCGCTTGTTTCAGCTCTAAAAAAAGATCAGTAATCATGTGAAATTATGCATGACGAACCTTAAGTAGACTATCTTCAATCATATCATTGTGATAAAAACTATTACATTTATTATTTCAAATTTAAATAAACCCCCAAATCCATTAATTTTAGGAATCCCGTAATTCATGATATTCCATGATATTTCTGTCATACAGAAGATGACCCCTCTGAACTTTTTTCTCATTTTGGTTTCTCATTTGGAGATGTAAGACTAGCAGGTGAGAGCTTAACTGCCCAAACTAATGCCAACACCATCATAAACAGAATAATAAAACTGTATGTAGGTCAAGTCTTACACAAACACTCACATTCATACACTGCTCTGAGATCGCCTGAAGCTCTTGATGAATGCAAAACCATGGAAATTAGGGGAGAGCAGAATTCTTTAGAGGCAGGGAGTATAAAATCCCTTCTAAAATCAAAATTTATGATTACATCAACTCTTATTAAATCCCCATCAATAATTCAAATTATATATATATATATATATATATATATATATATATATATATATATATATATATATATATATGAGAGAGAGTGAGCGAGAGAGCGAGAGCAAATGAATAAAAATAGCATCATGACAGGCTTTTGGACAGCTGCAGTTGTGGAAAGAGTAACTTCCCATGACAACCCCCCAATAAACACACACACACACACACACACACACACACACGATTATATATATATATCATTAAAAGGTTATGGGTCTAGTACTTCACTTAATAAACATTATGAAGCTAAACATTACAAACACACACTGATAGAGCTCATTTACATTTATCAAACATATTTATTGTTGGAAAGCACCCATTGGTCTATTGGAAAGAACAGTAAATCATCTTAATTTGTGCCACTTCTACATTTTTATTAGTTCTGTCAATGTAGACTTGAATGTTCAAGAATGTTTCCCAACCAGGGTTTCCCCAACTTGAGTTGACAAAAACCTAAAAAAAAAAAAATATTTAAAATCATAAAAATGCTAAACTGAAATAAATACATAATTTCAATATAAAACACTTACTAAAAAAAATTAAACACTTTATGTGTTTACCTGACATCAGAGATGTGAATGTTTTCAAAGGGGTTCAGCAGACAAAAAGATTTGTGAATCCCTGATTCGGACAAAATAATAGAAAAGAAAAAAACCCTAAATGAGACTGACATCTCTTCTGAAGATGAATGAAAAGCAGCTTCTCTCAGCCAAACAGACCTGCTTCACACTGAACAGTCCATCTGCTACACCGGCCATAGACACTACAGTACAGCAAACCCTGTTTAATGGGCACCTCGACATTCACGAGATTGCAGTTACTGAATCAGGCAGCGAAAAACATTTTCAAAACATAATAACCTGAAGAATGTTAAAGCTTTACAACAGAGCCAAAAAAAAATGAGTAGAGCTGAAGAACCTTGTTTTAGGCTTCAAACTGCCTTGGGCTGCAACACAGAACAACTCTGTTTGTAGTACAACTAGAGAGCTTGTTGAAAGCGGGAATGGTAAGGGCGAAGGGTTTACTAATAGTTCAGTCAAGGTGAATGAGAGTCCTGGAGACAGTGAATCTTGCCTTATAGGAATCATTTTGCCATTATTTACTCTCCATGTTGTTCCAAACCAGTCATCTGTGATTCAATAGTGATCCAGACAACTCTTGCCCTATATTGCAAGTCTTTCCATAAAGTGGTTTTGTGTGAGGAACAGACAAAATTCATCGTTATTGTCTTGAATCTCTTAATTTTATTGGCAAATTCATGAGAAATAACAATGTCTGATATGTCTTTTGTTTTTTGAAAAAAAAAAAATCTGATCTTAACAATAAATAATTTTTCCATTTCACAAAATAACACTAAACTGATCCATTTTTGATTAAACCCTGATGTGTCTTGAGTAGTCAAGTTCACTGACAATTCATTTACTCAATGATCCAGTCCAGTCACAGTTATAGGTAATATGTAGGTATAAAGTACTTAAACTTCAATTCTTTCATCTCATACTGTAAAACTAATATCATACGGCTTCAGAAGACTTGGAATATGCTTTTTATGATACTTTTAGGGGGTTTTGTCTCCTCCTTTAAAGCTCAATTTTGCAGTCATTGTGATTACAAAGAAAGCCATACAGGCTGGAACAATGATGACCTGATTATTTCGGGGTGGCAAAATATCACTATAAGGCTGAATTGGACAGTCTCTGAGCCTTTTAAAGGTGTTCTGAAAATTTGACCTACCTGCTCAACTGAGGATGACCTTCCAGTAGTTTAAACTGTCATGTTTACTAGTACAACATGTAGTGCTGGGCGGTTTGACCGAAAATCTGCATCATGTTTTGTTTTTTGTTTTTTTTAAGATTCTGGCGAATTCACAGTATATCACTATTTTTTTTTTTTTCATTTATTCTGGTATATTTTACTGTCAGGAGTACAGGGAACATATATTATATAAACATTGTAAGGGCAAATAAAAATTATTTTTTAAAAATGTAATCAAATTAATTTAATTAAATCATTAAATTAATAATAATAATAATAATAATAAGTAGGCTACATTATTACTGTACAATTTTTGTTTTAATAAAAGTTATTATTATTATTATCATCTCAATTAATTGAAGAATACTCTCTTGTACAATAGTAAAAAAAACAACAACAAAAAACAACAACAATAAGAATGCCACGCTCATTCATACAGTCTTTTTTAGCTTTAATATTCCCAGACATTAGTCCGTATCGATATCTGATTCATTGCACAGCCCTACTTTTGATTTATTCATGCCAAATTCTGTGACTTTCCGCCATACAGTAAGTTCTTGTGTCTGGATTCAGTGATTTCATCCGTGTTTTCTGCATCGTGGAAATCAAATGGCTCTACATGGCATTTGCAGTATTAAAGAGTGTTAGTTTTGTGAGTTATTTATTGTTAGGTTATAAAATTGTTTCCATTAGTGGCAGTTAATAGAAGTCTGCTCTGTATACGCTCTACACAGCGCTTCATGGCCATTGAATAGATACAGCAGCTGTTTCAGCTACGCAGCGGTATGGTTTTTTTTGAAAAAACACATATCGGTCTCAAAATTGAAAGCGGTTGACAGTATGAACCGGTATACCGCCCAAAACTAACAACATGGGTAACACCGAAAGTATGGCTGTACTAACCCACATCCTCATTCTAAAATGAAACCAACTGTAATTGAAAAAGAATAATTTTTAAATAGGTAGTCCTCCCCGAAACTCGTGCCATTGGTTGCTGCCAAGTCAAGCCTCTCAAACGAACAGAGTAATGTTTTGATAGAACCAGAGCGTTTACACTCTTCAGCAAGTAAACCCACAAATGGTTTACTTAAAGTTTCAGCACATTCAACTGACAAAAAATAATGAAAAATCTATTAAAAAATAAATAAATCGCACAATTCACCTTTAAAGATGTTCACCCAAAAATGAAAATTCTGTCATCGTTTATTCCCCCTCATGTCATTCCAAACCTGTACAACTATCTTCTATGGAACAAAAAAGCTTTGAAGAATGATCATGCTGCTCTTTTCCATATAATAAAATTGACTAACTAGCTTTCATGCTCCAAAAAAAAAAAAAAAAAAAAAAAAAAACCACTATAAAAGCATAATAAAAGTAGTCCGTGTGACTTGTGTATATTCTAAGTCTTTTGAAGCCATTCAATAGGTTTGCCGACTCCCTTATGTAAACAGTGATAATTGTGGCATGTATATACCATACTAACACCTGTACACACAAGTAAAAAGTGTCATTCAACACACACCTATATTTACACTCAGTCCTGTTTGTAATGATCCCAATAAAGCTGCTCACCAAAGGAACGATTAAAATACACAGAACCAGTTTATTTTGGTAAACCAGACACAGAAAAAGCAACATTTCTCTTTTCAAAGAATCCATATTATCAGTTTGATAAAACTACAACAGACACTTGTCAGTTATCAAAATCAGACCACATAAATACAAGATTATATTCCGCATGAGTGCATTAGTGTAAGTATATGTTACTCTGATCAGATGAAGACCCTAATCCTCCAGAATGACTCTTCTGCCCCCATAAGCCTTTGTCCGCAGAACCAATCCGAACACAGTACGAGAGACTGTGAACCAATGAAACAATTGCCTGTGGCAAGAAAGCCAATCAGATGACAGGATGCGTGGAAACTAGGCCAGAAGCCAAAGCAACAGAACAGTGACAACAGATGCCCCCATCCATACACACAAATAGGATATTGTAATATATGACAAGCTTATGAATGCACATGTCACGCATGCTAATTTATTCAAACACATTTGAAGCAGTTTGAAATATTGTAGTCTGACGTATACAATAAAAAGCTCCAAAACATGATACATTCTGGGAAACGTCTCCCTCTTAAAGGGATAGTTCACCCAAAAATGAAAATTTTGTCATTAATTACTCCCCCTCATGTTCTTCCAAACCCGTAAGACTTTCGTTCATCTTCAGAACACAAATGAAAACATTTTTAATGAAATCAGAGTGACTTCTGTCCCTCAACTACACAACTACCACTTTGACACTCCAAAAAGTCCATGAAGAGCATTTTGACCCAAATTTTCTGAACAGAAACGATCACTTTACATGATGAACAGATTGAATTTAAGCTTTTATTCACATCTAAACATTGATCAGCGAGCATACAAGCTCAACCGAACCCGCTTGACGCACAAAAACAAACCTCTTGCGGAAGCTCGAACACACGAGAACGAACCTCACAACTGTTGTGTGAGTCGATCAATGTTTATATGTGAATAAAAGCCTAAATTAAATCTGTTCGCTGTATAAAGTGATCCGTGTCTCTTCAGAAACTTCCGACTACATCGGACCGGGTCAGGAGTCAATGGGAACATTCTGAACTCTTGAACTGTTTGTGTTGGAATAAACATCATGATGGATTATTTAATATTTGACTGAAGTACACAAAATAACAGAGCGCTGTCTCATGCGCACAGGGATGGCGGCAGATGTGGCCTAATAAGGGGAATCGTCCTTCTCTGGGTCTCTCTGTTAGGAGAAATGATGCAATCTACATGAAACATAAACCACAAAACAGACCCCCTTCTGCACTAACCGGCCATGTGGCACCACTGTCTTCGCGAGCGCGATTAACTCATTACAGCAATGGTGTGACATACATTCATCCAAAACATTTGTCGTACAATTATTATACAGGCCGTTTTCCTTTTTTATATACAAGCATCTTTCCATTGAGAGATAATATAGAATACTTGTCCAATTGCAGACAAAATGCAATCATTTCTCCTTGACGACCGCCAACAAGTGGGCCTGACCACTGTCCACTATGGTAGGAGATTTCAAACAGACTAGGGTGAAGAAAACTTTTTTTAAAAATGCATTTTCATCTAGTGATCAAAAAACTATTTTTACTTCGCTCACTTGTATGAGCTTTTCTTTCAAACGGCTTTGGAATGATAAGAAAAAATGTTCAAGAAATACTTTTGATTTACCAATAAACGCGCTTCTCTTATATTTTAATGTTGGTTTAAAAACAATATGCAGTTAACTTAATACAAGAAGATATTATTCAGATAATATTCCATTGATTTTGCTTTTGTATAGTAAAAAATAAAAGTGAATATTCTGATAACGAGCGGTCCTAATTAAATAAATAAACAGATCCCAGAAAAATAGCTTCAATATAGGTTCAGTTTAAAACCTTCATAGTTCGCAAAATATTCCCTCACAACGTGATTCTTATATTTTTTTTTAAGTTTGAAATCCCTGGTCAAAATTCATGGTGGTCATAAAAACATTTCCACTGACCCCATGAAAATGTTGTTTTTATGACCATCATGCATTTTGAATACTTGCATACTAAAGCTATCAAATGAGTTTCTCATATGGTTTCTCAAATATCATCACTGTGAGAGAGAGAGAGAGAGAGAGAGAGAGAGAGATGCAGTGGGTGTTTAAAACTTTATGAGCAAGCGCATTAATTGCAAAATGCAGAACAAATAGCCAGATGAATCCCAAAGCTTTAAACGCTCTAGCTTCACTTATAACCGATTTACGTGCCCTATATATTCACAAAGGCGGTGGCCGTGTTATGAACAGTTCACTGGAATGGAGAATGGAAACAGAACATGAGAGAGAAAGAGAGAGGGACTTTAAATTCCACAAGACACATCTGCCTTCATTCACCCAAAAGCAACGCATCGAAAGTGCCTAATAATATGCATTTCTGTCCTCATTCAAGGTCACCAGAACCGGTTCTGCAAACGTAAACACGCGCTCACTTAAATCTGATACATGTATCGAGCGCGCTGACCCGTTCATCTCTCCTTCTGTCGTTCACTTTCTCCCTCCCTGACCGGGCAAACGAGCAGCTACTCACCCTCTGATAGCTCCAGCTCGAGCTCCGCGAGCCGCGCGCGCACCTCCAGCGGCAGCGGGAACAAATCACGGTCTGCCATTGCGACTCCAACACATCCGAGCCTTGGTGCCTCGCTGTGTCTCACGAGCACACGGTGTCAAACGTAGATTTCAGGGTGCAAAAATAGACCGCATGAGTGTGAACGCGGACGGACAGCGAGCAGAAGCGTTACTGGAGACTCGTCATAACCAGTCGGGGTTTTTTTTTTCGGTTTTCGGTTACCCTCGGCTTCCTTCTGATTCCAGATTGTAGTGGCGCACAGCAGCGATGCTGCCCGTGTTTCCACTGCGGTGCCACTGTGCCCGCTGATGCCGTCGCGCTCACGTGACCGCAGTGCTTGTTCAAACGCAGAAGAGAGCGACAGTGCGCGCGCGCGCACCGACTGTAACGGAAAGCGGCATCTGTGTGAAGATATAACAACCTACAGTGCCGTTAAACACGCCCCGGGTGACATGCGTCAATAGGAGTTATTTTGAATCGAGTCCCATCTCATTAAATTTCAATTATCATCCATTTTACGAGACGTTATAGTGTAAGAAATAGAATAAAATTACCAATAATTTACGATTCAGTCACATTTTCACTCACCTAATTAACTGAAATATTTACTTTACTAGAAAATATACTCGATCTGTAATGCTGAATGTTTTTTATGTTAGTGTTTTAATATTATCAATTGTTCATTGTTGTTTGATGTATTATTTTATTAGTTTTTACAGGACATAAATGAAGAACTTTTCAAATGTTTAGTGGTTATGACGCCTCCTGCTGGTGCGTGGAGGTACGACGTCAACGCAGTCAAATCGCATAATTCGACCTCATTGATTATTCAGAGAACATTGATTCATGTTTTTTTTTTTATAAAGTATTTAATTTATTAGAGCATCATTTTTTGTTTAAATGCCTTAGTGTTTTTGGTTTCCTAAATAAATGAAGAATGCTTTATAATGATATTAATTCTTCTTCAGTTTTTGTTGGCTTCAAACTACTAAATGAATTAATTTATTGTGACAGAGGAGTACGTCTATACTTGGTAAAGAGTTTAAAATATCTCAACGCGTTAATGATACGACTTTATTTCTTAAAGAGCTAAGCCAAATTCCTAATTCTTGGCTTCAACGAGATTTAACTTTATTTGTTAATGATAAAAATGCTGATGATATGAATAAAAAATTATTAAACTTTATTTGGAAGAATAAATCCCATTGAATTTCTGTTTTATCTAACAGGCGTTCAGATGATGGCCTTGAAGTTTTGGTTTCAAAGAATTAGTTAGTTAATTTATAATTAGTACGTTAAAAAATGTCTCTAGTAATGACTCAATCTTTCCTATAGGTAGCCTTGATTTTCTTTCAAAATGCAAGAATTTATGTGCATTTATTTAAAACATACTTTTTCTTCAACGAGAGAAAAACAATTATGCACAAACCTTTATTGGATGGTGCTTGCCTTATTGATAGATAAAAATGTAGATAAATAAAACGAGTGTTTCATTATTCAGTGTATACATCTCTTATCTAAATTTTTCTGAATTTTTTTTGCACAACGTTCATTGGAAGAAAACATTACTCCCTGAAAAATTTAGCATTTCCAATAAAATAAGAGGTACACTTTAAGATTTTACATAATGTCTACCTAATAAACTCCCAAATTGCTTCTTTCTTTGATCTAATTTATGTGTGTTCTGCAAAGCTCAGGAAGAAACTTTCATTTATTTCCATTGCAATCATGTTAAATCTCTTCGGGAGGACTTAAGTTGTTATAAAAGTTTGGGGATAATTGACCCTTCGCCGACAGTTTGATTGACAGGCGATCTGACCAATCATAACCTCGAATCTGCCATTTTATCCGACAAAGCAGTCAGAGGAGTTAGTAGATTAACTTGTCCTCTTTGCTCCGGGATGTATTTTCCACTGCGTGAGAACATGATGTGTGACGTGAGAGCGCATGGCTTGTCGGATATAGCAACAGTAACTAAAGGGGGCGGGTCTTAAATAAATGCACATAACTTGGAGACAAAGCTTTGATAACCAAATTGAAAGTTCTGGCTGGCATGCATAGGAAGATTGTACAAAGAATAAATACTTCATATTTCAGTATAGTACCATCATTTTTTTCTTCCTTTATAACATATGATTTAAAATTTTTGCTGAAAGATATAGTTCTATATTTTTCTAGTAGTGATCATGTTGTCAGTCTTATTGTTAATTTTTTTTTTTTGTGTTGCATTGTAAATTTTTTATTCACAAAATTCACAGATTTCATGTCTTTCTTGCTGGGATTTTTCTTGTTGTTAAATCTCTTAAACTCATTGATAATAAGAAGAATGACAAGTAACTTAAGACTTCTTTATTCTGCAATAAAAAAAAATTGTTCAAAGTCAAAATTGTCAAAATGTGCATCTTCAACTCAACTGGAGTTCGATTGCTTATAAGGATGCTTTAAATGCTTTATTTGATTTATGAATTTGGCTTTTATCCAACGCAATTTACATTACATTAAAAAAATTGTACATTCTGATTCATTTGTTTTCCTCACATTGCCTCTCATCTTTCTCAGTACTGTTGATATATTTTGATGCGCTTCCTTAGATAGTTGTTACTCTCCAAAAAGCAAAAATCCAAAAACAGAAAATAGAAGCAGGATGAAAATCTTCTGACATGTTTGCACTGATCCCAGTCAAGGAAGCAGGGATCAAAGTCACAGTTTAGGCATGAAAAAACACACAGATGTACTTTTAAGTAAAAATGTAGGCCTTTTTAAATTAATTATGTGTTGCTTTGCTCAGTATGGTTCTACTAAAATAAACATCCATTTAAATCATAGCTTTCTCGTCAAAGTTATGCCTGCCTTGCAACAATATCATAAAAATAAGCAAAGAAAGATCCAGGATTTGAACACAGTTTTATGTGTTAAGTAAATAATGAACAAATTTCATAAGGTCTGCCCATACCCATGTAGGAAACACACAACATAAACCCAATAGCCAAGAACCAGACTGTAATCTCAGACAAGCCATTACACAGAGCGCACATATGCACTATAGAGTTATATGGAAAGCTAAAAATAAATCGTTGAGGGCATGATGGATGAGAAGTAGGAGGTGATCACTTATCTTGATACATATGGCACCATTTTAGTAACAATAACAGGAAAATAAAACACAACGACTGTAAAATCGCAAAAGAACGTGGGGATTAAATAAATCAAATAGCAAATTACAAACAACAAATGAATTGCTTAGCTCAAGAAAGACGCAAGCGCCAGAACATTTGGACCAATCACAGGGAACTCATTTACATACACCACCTCGACAGTTTCACTTGGAATAGTAACATTGTTTTAGACAGAATTAAATTAGGAAACCCTTTAAAACATAGAAAAACGTGTAATGTCTGTGACCTTTACATAGATGTTTTTATTCGTCGTGTTTTTTTCCGCCTCAAACCATAAATGAGAATTATTTCTCCATGGTGACGTTACATAATGATCTCACAACCGCTTTCAGAATCGGAGCGGTAGGAAGTTCACAGTAGAGGTTACGAACTGGGTGTTAATCACTCATCCAATCACCTTGGGGAAGGTCTGAGACAAGAGCCAATCGCTGTCCTCACAGGACATCATCTGAATAGATGAGCGAGCGCACAGGAAAATGGGTCAAGACGAGGTGTCGACGCACGAGACGTTGCTGAGCAAAATAGCCAATCAACTGATGCGATCCCCGTCGACTTGGAAACACTCGCGGCTGGCGCAATGAGTTCAATGTGTGAACGAACACAAGGTGCTCGAACCCAATTCAGACTACTCTCCTACCGCTCTTTTGGGATATTACATAATATGAAGTATAATATCATAAAAGTGAGCACTGCTGCCGTTACCGTCTATTTTTGCAGACGGTTCCAAACTGTCTTTTCCATACAAGGATATCGTTTCAACATTGTTTTCAAACCACAAAAGTCACCTAAAATTGTGTCATATTAAGTCGCAATTCTGAGAAAAAGTCAGTCTTTTTTCACTCAGAATTGTACTTTACAGCTCGCAATTGCGAGTTTTTATCTCGCAATTTTGAATAAACGAGTCAGAATTGCGAGATATAAACTCGCCACTGCGAGAAAAGTCAGAATTGTGTTTTATATCTTGCAATTCTAATTCTATTTCTCGCAATGACAAGTTAATACCCCGCAAAGCTGACTTCGTAACTTGTAATTGTGGCTTAATTCGCAATTCTGAGAATAGAAATCGCAATTGCGAGTTTATCTCACAATTCTTAGAAAAAAAGGTCAGAATTGTGCGATGTAACCTCGCAATTGTGAGAAAACAAAGTCAGAATAGTGAGATAAACAGTCGCAAATATCTTTAAAAAAACTTCCATTTCGTGGCGCAAATCTTCCATGACCGTTGAGGGCACGTTTGATGAGAAGTAGGAGGTGGCTCTTCACTTATCTTGATACATATGGCACCATTTTAGTAACAATAACAGGAAAATAAAACACAACGACTGTAAAATCGCAAATGAACGTGGGGATTAAATAAATCAAATAGGAAATTACAAACAACAAATCAATTGCTTAGATCAAGAAAGACGCAAGCGCCAGAACATTTGGACCAATCACAGGGAACTCATTTACATACACCACCTCGACAGTTTCACTTGGAATAGTAACATTGTTTTAGACAGAATTAAATTAGGAAACCCTTTAACACATAGAAAAACGTGTAATGTCTGTGATCTTTACATAGATGATTTTATTCGTCGTGTTTTTTTCCCGCCTCAAACCATAAATGAGAATTATTTCTCCATGGTGACGTTACATAATGATCTCACAACCGCTTTCAGAATCGGAGCGGTAGGAAGTTCACAGTAGAGGTTACGAACTGGGTGTTAATCACTCATCCAATCACCTTGGGGAAGGTCTGAGACAAGAGCCAATCGCTGTCCTCACAGGACATCATCTGAATAGATGAGCGAGCGCACAGGAAAATGGGTCAAGACGAGGTGTCGACGCACGAGACGTTGCTGAGCAAAATAGCCAATCAACTGATGCGATCCCCGTCGACTTGGAAACACTCGCGGCTGGCGCAATGAGTTCAATGTGTGAACGAACACAAGGTGCTCGAACCCAATTCAGACTACTCTCCTACCGCTCTTTTGGGATATTACATAATATGAAGTATAATATCATAAAAGTGAGCACTGCTGCCGTTACCGTCTATTTTTGCAGACGGTTCCAAACTGTCTTTTCCATACAAGGATATCGTTTCAACATTGTTTTCAAACCACAAAAGTCACCTAAAATTGTGTCATATTAAGTCGCAATTCTGAGAAAAAGTCAGTCTTTTTTCACTCAGAATTGTACTTTACAGCTCGCAATTGCGAGTTTTTATCTCGCAATTTTGAATAAACGAGTCAGAATTGCGAGATATAAACTCGCCACTGCGAGAAAAGTCAGAATTGTGTTTTATATCTTGCAATTCTAATTCTATTTCTCGCAATGACAAGTTAATATCCCGCAAAGCTGACTTCGTAACTTGTAATTGTGGCTTAATTCGCAATTCTGAGAATAGAAATCGCAATTGCGAGTTTATCTCACAATTCTTAGAAAAAAAGTCAGAATTGTGCGATGTAACCTCGCAATTGTGAGAAAACAAAGTCAGAATAGTGAGATAAACAGTCGCAAATATCTTTAAAAAAACTTCCATTTCGTGGCGCAAATCTTCCATGACCGTTGAGGGCACGTTTGATGAGAAGTAGGAGGTGGCTCTTCACTTATCTTGATACATATGGCACCATTTTAGTAACAATAACAGGAAAATAAAACACAACGACTGTAAAATCGCAAATGAACGTGGGGATTAAATAAATCAAATAGGAAATTACAAACAACAAATCAATTGCTTAGCTCAAGAAAGACGCAAGCGCCAGAACATTTGGACCAATCACAGGGAACTCATTTACATACACCACCTCGACAGTTTCACTTGGAATAGTAACATTGTTTTAGACAGAATTAAATTAGGAAACCCTTTAACACATAGAAAAACGTGTAATGTCTGTGATCTTTACATAGATGATTTTATTCGTCGTGTTTTTTTCCCGCCTCAAACCATAAATGAGAATTATTTCTCCATGGTGACGTTACATAATGATCTCACAACCGCTTTCAGAATCGGAGCGGTAGGAAGTTCACAGTAGAGGTTACGAACTGGGTGTTAATCACTCATCCAATCACCTTGGGGAAGGTCTGAGACAAGAGCCAATCGCTGTCCTCACAGGACATCATCTGAATAGATGAGCGAGCGCACAGGAAAATGGGTCAAGACGTGGTGTCGACGCACGAGACGTTGCTGAGCAAAATAGCCAATCAACTGATGCGATCCCGTCGACTTGGAAACACTCGCGGCTGGCGCAATGAGTTCAATGTGTGAACGAGCACAAGGTGCTCGAACCCAATTCAGACTACTCTCCTACCGCTCTTTTGGGATATTACATAATATGAAGTATAATATCATAAAAGTGAGCACTGCTGCCGTTACCGTCTATTTTTGCAGACGGTTCCAAACTGTCTTTTCCATACAAGGATATCGTTTCAACATTGTTTTCAAACCACAAAAGTCACCTAAAATTGCGTCATATTAAGTAGCAATTGTGAGTTATGCAGATTTTCTCACAATTCTGAGAAAAAGTCAGTCTTTTTTCACTCAGAATTTTACTTTACAGCTCGCAATTGCGAGTTTTTATCTCGCAATTCTTACTCGTTTATTCAGAATTGAATTGAGAAACTCGCCATTGCGAGAAAAGTCAGAATTGTGTTTTATATCTTGCAATTCTAATTTTATTTCTCGCAATGACAAGTTAATACCCCGCAAAGCTGACTTCGTAACTTGTAATTGTGGCTTAATTCGCAATTCTGATAATAGAAATCGCAATTGCGAGTTTATCTCACAATTCTTAGAAAAAAAGGTCAGAATTGTGCGATGTAACCTCGCAATTGTGAGAAAACAAAGTCAGAATAGTGAGATAAACAGTCGCAAATATCTTTAAAAAAACTTCCATTTCGTGGCGCAAATCTTCCATGACCGTTGAGGGCACGTTTGATGAGAAGTAGGAGGTGGCTCTTCACTTATCTTGATACATATGGCACCATTTTAGTAACAATAACAGGAAAATAAAACACAACTACTGTAAAATCGCAAAAGAACATGGAGATTAAATAAATCAAATAGCAAATTACAAACAACAAATGAATTGCTTAGCTCAAGAAAGACGCAAGCGCCAGAACATTTGGACCAATCACAGAGAACTCATTTACATACACCACCTCGACAGTTTCACTTGGAATAGTAACATTGTTTTAGACAGAATTAAATTAGGAAACCCTTTAAAACATAGAAAAACGTGTAATGTCTGTGACCTTTACATAGATAATTTTATTCGTCGTGTTTTTTTCCGCCTCAAACCATAACTGAGAATTATTTCTCCATGGTGACGTTACATAATGATCTCACAACCGCTCTCAGAATCGGAGCGGTAGGAAGTTCACAGTAGAGGTTACGAACTGGGTGTTAATCACTCATCCAATCACCTTGGGGAAGGTCTGAGACAAGAGCCAATCGCTGTCCTCACAGGACATCATCTGAATAGATGAGCGAGCGCACAGGAAAACGGGTCAAGACGAGGTGTCGACGCACGAGACGTTGCTGAGCAAAATAGCCAATCAACTGATGCGATCCCGTCGACTTGGAAACACTCGCGGCTGGCGCAATGAGTTCAATGTGTGAACGAGCACAAGGTGCTCGAACCCAATTCAGACTACTCTCCTACCGCTCTTTTGGAATATTACATATTATAAAATATGAAGTATAATATAAAAGTGAGGACTGCTGCCGTTACCGTCTATTTTTGTAGACGGTTCCAAACTGTCTTTCCCATACAAGGATATCGTTTCAACATTGTTTTCAAACCACAAAAGTGACCGTTGTGAATCGGGCAACATTTTTAACCCAAGAAAGTTACAGACTGCAGCTTTAATAGAAAGAAAAGAGCTGGATATTTTTTTCAGCAGCTCTTGTCTGATAACCCGTTGTCAAGTGTGCTTGCTGAGGTAACCATAGCAACAGTTCGCTATATGATCCATCATCAACAAAATCCAAGTGCTATTTATTATAGCTTTCACATGACTAAATCACAAAATCAGTGTTTTTGTTTAACACATATCGACTTTATCATATTGCGCGGGGCTGTCAAATTGCTGACACAAATTCCCGAAAGTCATTGAATAATTGAGCACAATTTGTCTAACTTAAGTCTGTCAACTGTCACCTTTCTAAAGGCAAATGCCAAAATATATTTGTATAGACTATGTTAATTTGCTTTAGATGGTAGGCTACAATGCAATCCTTAATTGACAGAATGTAGACTACTTGAAATGGAAAAAGTACCTGTATGAATTTGTCATTTGTAAGTATTTCCAAAATCTTTTGTTTTATTTCTTTGTAGTTACTGTTATATCATATTAGCCACAATACCAAGCTAGCACTATTTTATCTAGTGGGTAACTATGGTTACCACCATGGTAAATCTTCAAAAAGGCAATCAGCGCGGGGCACTGGGGCGGGTGGCAATTACTCAAGCGACTTTCCCGTCAGAGACATCCTCGTCGCTCACATTTGCTCGACAATTTCTCGACATTCACATACTCAAACGGTGCTTTTGATTCTTTTATGAAGGTTGGCTGCGTGGTTATGTGTGTTTCGTGTTTTCACTGCTCGGTGTTCCAGCACCGCTCCCGGATGGAAATGTGTCTTCCGGAGAAAAACTGCTTTCAGCCAACGAGACACCGAGCACAACCCGCCGCACAGCCTGGACATCTGCAACTTTCAACAGAAGCTTGTGCCTTTCTAAGAACGCATGCGGTTTGAAACGCAGATCTATGGCCAGACCTATGCGTCCCAGAGGGGAGAAGAGCCGTGGAAAATCTGACAGAGGCCCGTAAGAGCTCAAACCTCTAATTTTGCTATTTCATTCCGATATTAGTGCCGTCATTCATGGATGTGCACGCAGAGGCGGGTCCGTTGCACGTGCAGACGGTAGATGAGCCACCGGGAGGCGCCACCGTGACCGTGACCGCCGCACAGTTTCAGGTCCAAACGGTGCTGAGGAGCGACGGGGAGTTTAGCGAGGATGACTTGCAGACGGACGCTGGAGCTCAAACACCGGCGGCGGCTGATCCGATCACAGAGATCGAGAACGAGGAAGGCGCGTGTGCTGGGACGGACACACCGGGCGAGGACAACGCCGGGCAGAGCGCGGGGAAAACGGAAACATTGGGCTCCAGTTGCAGCAACGAGAGCTGCATTCCGACCCCGGGCTGTCGGATCTGCTTTCAAGGAGCCGAGCAGGTGAAGTCATTCCTTCTGCGCTATTTGTTGTGAGTCTATGTATATATGCGTCACAACGACGTGTTCGGTTGTTGGCAGGATTGTGCGCCATTCAGAATTCAATTGAGAATGCCCTAAATTCCAGTTCAATTCCTGAACTTAAACTGAGTTTGAATTTAAAAATGCGTAATTGCATTTCGAATGTGAATGCAAGGAAGTAACACCACAAGCAATTTGTCAAAAGAGGCAACCAACATTAATAGTGCAAAATGAATTGGGAAAAAAAAAAACACAAATATATGCCTAAATGAACTTTTGTGGACGGGATGGAACAACAGTTTCCCAGAATGCAATCTTTTCCAAGCATTCCAATTCAACTCCAGTTTCAACTTCCTGTGAGGCGTGGCCAATGCAATTAAAATACCAGCTCATAAATTACAGTAGAGCCAGTTCTTGAATTCTGAATTCAGATCCTGATAATGATCGTACGGAGGTAACAACATACAAAGCAATTCATAAATGCATTCAGCTGTGGACGTGTGTGAGGACAGTCTGAGTAATATGAACATTGTAAACATCTTTTCAATTGATTATGGGCCTACATAATTCATGCAATTATTAGAATATCGGAAACCTCAATGATTCATAATGCTTTAAACAGACAGTTTGTTGGTGAGATCCATTAGAATATGTGCTGCTCCATTCATGTCTAATGCTCTTCACTTCCTGCAGCTAATGTGCTTCCTCGAGGCGCCTGGTGTTTGTGTGTGTGTGTGTGTGTGTGTGTGTTCCACTCCGTTCTCAGACTCATTATAGTTCCAAATGAGGATCTTTCTGAAATTATTCATGAATGCACAGATAAATAATTTCCCATCCACTCACTGAGATCAATCTCTATCAATATGGGTTTAGTGTTTCAATCACTCTAGATGTTCTCCTCATCTAGACGAAACCGCTCATCTGCCCCATTGTTCATGGCTCCACAAACTCAACTCATCTTCAAATGCACACAATAAAACAGCCATCACTCATCAGCTCAATCACCTGTCTTTTATCTTTGTGTGTTTTGATTGGCTGCAGGGGGAGCTGTTGAGCCCGTGCCGCTGTGCCGGTTCTGTTCGACATGCCCATCAGCAGTGTCTGCTCAAGTGGATCAGTGAGAAGGGCTCCTGGAGCTGTGAACTCTGCAACTATAGATTCAACATCCTGCCTATACATATCAAACCACCACAACAGGTAAACTCACACACACACACACACACACAGGGATTTATGATATATCGGTCAGGACTTCATGCTAAGAAATTCATTCAGAAAAGTAAGCATTTAGGAGCCAAATTTCTTTTTAAGGGTCAGTTTGCAGTCTGTTTTGGCCGTTTGTTTACAAATCAACGGCGTTTTGGCAGCCTGAAAATGCAAGCTTTTGAAACCGGGTTTCTGAGTGCAAGTTTTTGAAAACGATACCGTTATCGTCTCCATGTAAACGACAGAAACACAAATTTGTGGTTCCATTTAAGTCCTTTTTTTTTCTTTTACTGCTCTTCACCAACTTCCCTCCATCTTGTTCACGCAGATTTACGTCATTGCTTATGTTGAATGAGTGCCCACTACTGGCAGAATACTTTAAATGTGTTTAAATGGAAGCTCTTGATCACATGGAATCTGCAATGGAGCAGATTTATTATTTAGTTTTTTGTCTTATGAATTTGTTTTATGCACCATTCTATAGGCTTGTATGTATGCCTGGGCTGTAGGAGAAAAATCTAAAAAATTACACAAACGAAAATGCTATCAATACAAAAAACTATAACTGTGTAACCCCCCCCCCAAAAAAAAAACAAACAAAAAACAGTCAGCTTAAGGTAGCTACAAGTATTATGTGGTTAAATGCTGAAATAACTCCAATATTATATGGTAAATTAAGCACGACCTGCTATGACCACACAATCATATTGCATTGTTGTCTACGGATCTGCCTGAAGTGTACATATTGAGTAGACTTGCTCCCTTACTCAAAATCGAGGGGTCCGGGGTCTTCCCTCACCCACTTGACGAAATTGAAAGCACCTCAAAATGGCGGCGGGATTTCCCCGAGGGGAAGTGCTTAGGGAAGTTTGCGAGTGTATGTCTAAAAGTGGAGTTAAACACAGCCTGAATGCACGTGTGTACTCTGTGTTCGGTCTGTAAGCCCGTTGTGTGTTTTTTTACAAAGTGACATTGCCAAAAAAATCATTATTTTAAAGATTATCTAAAAATTTGTAGTCTAGAGCTCTAACTGTGTTTTTGTATGTTTTGCCAGTGGCAGACTGTCACCATGACTCTGGTGGAGAAGGTTCAGGTCATTGCAGTGTTGCTGGG